>CM052544.1:177456-276412 GCA_028533065.1 Trachops cirrhosus
TTAAAGATTTTTATTTATTTATCTTCAGAGGGGAAGGGAAGGAGAGAGGGAGAGAAATATCAATGTATGGTTGCTTCCTGTGCATTCCCTGCTGGGAACTGGCCTGCAACCCAGGCATGTGCCCTGACTGGGAATCGAACCGTGATCTCTTGGTTCACAGGCCCGCGCTTAATCCACTAAGCTACACCAGCCAGGGCTGTTGTAGTTATATTTCTGACGTGCACTGGAATTAAACCCTTGGCCATAAATGGTGGCCGCTTTTTAAGTCAGAAGTGATCACGGGGCTCACCTCACAGGATGGACTTTGGACCCAAGAGTAATTTAATAAACTCTCTCGCAATCTGCCCATTTCGCAGTGGGTTGGCATGAGACGTTAGTCCTATCCTTTTCTTTAAGAATTTCTGTCAAGGGGCGACTCATAAAAATAGAATCTTGTTAGTATTAATCTTAGTAATTCACCCAGCAAGCTCATGTGCCCAATTCCGACTCTTCTCCGTGCCCCCAAACGGCTCGTAGCTCTGGTTTTCACAGGAAAGCTGCGACCACATCGCCTCCCAGTCGGATTGCTCTGCACACGGAGGGCTCTGCCGTGTTCGGGATGAGATCACACGACTGGAGGGGCCTCAGTGCCCAGACGCCCCACCTGCTGGTTTCACAGACGGGGACAGGGGAATCGTGCGGTTAGTGCACGGCTGTGCAGCGGTGCGGTGAGTCAGAGGTTCGACGATGCTGAAATAAGAGGGTGTCAACAACAACACATCCACAGCTCGGATTTAGAATAGCGCCGTGAACCTGAAGGGGCCGCCTCTCTCGGGGTCACAGTCTAAAGGCATCAGGGAAGGCGGAAACCCCACGTGGTCAGGCCCGCTCTCCGCCCCACCGCCTGGCGCCACTCAGACAGCTTCCGCCCCTCACCTCTGGGCAGCAGCGACGCCGGCTCTGTGGGGACCCGTGTCCTCACTGCGCTGGACACGACGTGGGATTTCTCCGGTGTCCTGATCTGGGAAGCTTCCCCCCAACACCGAACCCGACCTTGGTTTCCGCAGTGGAGAGCACACGGTGGGGCTGACGCGTGCGAGGGGCTGTGGTGTGAGGACGAGGCACGCGGCGGGTCCCGGGTTCACGCACAGCAGGACGGAGCTGCTCCCACGGCGTTCCCGTGGCGGCCCGCCCCTCCCCCACGGCCACGCGCTCAGAGACACGGGCTCGTGGCCTGGCCCTGTCTGCATTAATTTCCTTCTTAAAATTAGTTTGTCTTTTGCTCCGTTTTTCAAATATTTAAGTTAAAGTTAAATGGGACGGTGCAACTCCCGTGTACACCCATATCACCGTAGTGTCGTCCGGCCGCGCTGCAGTCAGTTCTGTGCGTTTATCGGGGGCCGGCTCTGTGCCTGCTGCAGGCCACTCTGCTGACTACCCGGACCTGTCGGGAAGGCGCTGCACCAGGTGCACGCCTGGCTCCGCACGCCTGGCTCCGCACGCCTGGCTTCGCACACCTGCTCCTCCACCTTTGGGTGAGATAGCTGGGTGACGTTTGTCTGAGGGAGCGTGACGGTGACCCTGGGAGCAGAAGCGTAGGAGAGGACTGAGGGGACTCAGCCTGTCCCGCACGATTTAGCCTCGGTGACTCTGTCGTGTGTCACTGCTCTTGTCACATGCTCGCATGACCTTGATGCTTGGAAGTGCTGCCTGAGCTGGGAGGAGACTCCGCAATGTCACAGGAGGCAGGTTTGGGAAGTGACGACTAAGTGTCTTTGAAACTGGACACTGAAGGGCCAGAAAGACTGGGCTGGCTCTGGTCATGGGTACGTAGCAGGGAAGTGCAGAAAGCCATCCCCCAAAATAATTCCCCGTCAGGACAGAGGAGAGGGGGGTGGTGAAGGCGCTTCCCTCCGAGCTATCCCACACGGAGGGGAAACAGCGGCACTGGGTCCGAGGGGTCGTTTCCCAGCCCTGCCGCCCTGCGGAGGAGGCGGGGACCAGCGGCGCCGTGGGGAGGCTCAGCCTCTGGCAGCGAATCCCTCACTGAGCTCGGCTCCTCCTGCCTGTGGCGTCCGGTGGAGAAGGAGTCACAGCACCAACGACATCTAGGCCCTGCCATCACGAGCACTGATGTCCCTGCTGGGGGGCATCAAGGGCCCTGTCTCAGCAACTCAGTGACGGAGGGGACTTCGATGCCTCGCCTTCGACAGCGGGTGGATTGTCCTGACAGAAAATCGATCAGGAGCCGTAGACCTGAGTGACAGTGCGGGTCACACGGACCTGGCAGACAGGGGCAGACGCCCGCCCGTTGGCACCAGGACGTGCCAGGCCCTCTGCACACGCAGGGGACGACGCTCCGGGACAGGCCGGGGTCGGGCCCCAGACACGTCCCACACAGCTGGGGGGACTGAGATCACAGCAGGGTGTTTTCTGACCAGAGTGCATGAGACTGGAAATCGGTTACAGGAGGAAAACTGGAAAGGTCACGGAGGTGTGGAAGTGGAACAGCACAGTCCTGAACGGCCAATGAACGCAAGAAGAAATCAAAAGAGAAATTAAAAAATTCCTTGAGACAAAGGAAAAGGAAACGCGACAAACCAGGGCTCACAGGACACAGCAAAGCCGCTCTGAGAGTTCACGGCCATGAATGCCCGCGTTAGGAGAAGGGAGAGGTCGCAAACCAGCGGCCGCACGGGGCACCTGAAGGAGGAGGGAGGAAACACGGGAGTCGGAGCAGAAGAGAACGAACCAGAGACGGCCAGACAGACCCACAGAACGGGATCGGGTTGTTGAAAGGAAACAAAACCCTCAGACCCCCGGCTGGAGCAAGAACGGGTGCAGTGAACTCAAGTAAACACAGCTCCAAACGAGGAAGGAAAGCACAGCTCATGTCGCGGGACGCAGAACGGCGGGAGGATCCTGTGAGCGCCCACACACCAGGAAATCACACCGCCTCGGAGAAGTGGGCACGTTTCCAGAAACACACAGACCGCCAGGACTGGCTCAGTGACAATCAGAAAACCTGGACACAGCGGGGACTGAGGACAGTGAATCACCAAACAGAGAGAGCCTGTCCTGTAATTCGTAGGGAACCACCCGAGACCCCAAGCAGCCGAAGCAGTGGTTGGTGGGCAGGAAGGACACGGCGGGGGGTCGCCCTTCCTGAGTCCAAAGCGCACCACCCACCACAGTCACGAGCCAGCGTGGTCCTGGCACAGGCACGGACGCGGGGCCGACGGGACAGGCCCAGAGGTGGAGCTACTCGCTCACAGGCCACCGGTTGTCTGCGAAGGGCCCACAACGCACGGGGCCCTTCTCACACACCACGCACACAAGTCAACCCAAGGTGCGTTAGACTCTAATACGAGACCTGGGAATGTAACTGCTGTAAGAAGACAGAGGAGAAGCTTCTCGATATCGGCCCGGGCAAGGAATTTTTGGGTGTGACTCCAAAAGCACAGTCAGCAACAGGAAAAATAACTGAGTGGGGCTGCGTCAACCACACAGCTTCTGCACAGCGAGGGCACGTCCCCGAGCGAAGAGCCGACCTGCCGCCCGGGGTGCTGTCTGCAAACGTCTGGGAAGAGGTTAATATCGAAAACAAAGAAGGAGCTCAAACAACTGAACAGCAAGGAAACAGATAACCCGATGTAAAGATGCTCAACGTCACTGATCGTCAGAGAGACGCACGTTCAAGCCTCAAGGAAACACCTCCCCACACCTGGCGGAAAGACGACCGCCGATCGACCCACGTGCGACAGGTGCCGGCGGGACGGGGAGAAGGGGCCTCGTGACTGTTGGTGGGAGCGCGGACCGGGCAGCCGCCGCGGACAGCAGTGTGCAGAGATTCCTCAGAACGTTAAAAATGGAAATGCCTGCGACCCAGCAGTGCTGCTGGGAATTTACCCGAATGAACCCGAAACACTAATTTGGAAGATGAGCACCCTATGTTCATTGCAGTGTTGTTTACAGTCACCAAGGCTTGGAAGGGACCTCCGGGGTCCCTCAGCAGATGAGTGGGTGAAACAACCACGGTACGTTCACACGACCGAATTCCACTGGGCTGTAAAAAATGGAGAAAAAGTTACCTTTGCGACCATATGCTGGGACCTGGACAACATTAGGCTGAGTGAAAAGAGCCGGTCAGAGAACGCAAACACCGTACGATTTCACTCCTGCGTGGAATCTAAGGAACAAACTCAACCAGCAAACAAGACGGAGACAGAGTCGCAGACACGGCGCGGGCTGGCAGTTCCGCTCAGGGCGGGGGAGGGATCGGGCAAAGACCGAAAGGACTCGTGCACACGGACTGGGGGCTGGCGGCGAGAGGGCGTTGGCCGGAGGTGGGCGACGGCAGAGGAGGGATAAACGGCAGTGGGGAAAACAGCAAAAACAAACTATTAAAAATGGGCGGAGAACCCGAAGGGACATTTCCCAGGAGAAGACAGCCGATGGCCGACAGGCCGGTGAGAAGGTGCTCAGCGTCCCTCGTCATCAGGGGAAGTGCGTCAAAACCGCCGTGCGCCCTCCCACCCGTGAGAGTGGGTGTCGTCACAGAGACCACGGCCACAGACGCTGGCGGCGTGGCGGGAAACGCGCAGGTGTTGGGAGCCGCGGGCCCCTCGGGAAGCAGACGCCCCTGCGACCCCACCCTGTCCCGTCTGCGAACACGTGGACAGGAAACAAAACCTGCGCCTCCAAGAGAGGCTGCACCCCGAGTGTGCGGCAGCATTCCTCACGCGGCCGAGACGGGGGACCCGCGTGTGTGGGAGTGTTATGCAGCTTCTGAAAGAAGGGAAGCCGGTGACCTGCAACAGCGGGGACAACGAGGGAGGACATCTCCGCCGGGAAACCGGTGGGACGCTGAAGGCGAGGCCTCGGGGGGCGGGGTTTTCAGTGGCCCCGCCCACAGAGGCAGGGAGGGGGAGGCTGTGGGAGGGCCGCCTCACAGCAGGACAGGACTCCACGGACAGCAAGCCCCGCCCCTCGCGGAGGGGTCCCGCCCACCTGGCCTGGGGGGCTGGTGGGGGCGCTCCCAGGCTGCCGGGTGGCAGGTGCTGCGGGTTATTTACTGCACAGAGGGTGTGTGCGGGCGGGGGGCTGTCTTCCCGCTTCCCACGCACATTGGACAGCCCTGGGACATGCGTTTGAGGACAGCACGGTGCCTCGCTTCCTCGCACCATGCCACCGCGAAGCCTCCATTCAGAGCGAGGGCCACGCTTCTGTCCGTGAGGCGTCCCTGCCCTCGGCACCTGGTGCAGCTCTGGGCCCCTGGCCACATTCAGCACCGGCACCGTGGGCAGGGAGGTGGCGCCACCCCCTCCTGTGACGCGCCCACGGTTTCCTCCTCCCCCTTTTTGCTCCATGAGGTCTTCAGGTCAGCACGGATTTCTCTTCTACCTCTAACTTTGCCAAGTGCGCCCATCCCCCTGTGTTTCTGGCTCATCTCGTGCCTTGCCACGCCCTGGAGGCTCTCCGCAAGCGCCCCGGCGGTCCCAGGAGCCGTGAGTCCGGCCCCCGCTCGCTCGGCCCCAAACCCAAGGGCTAGGTCCAGACAGCGTCTGCTTGGGAAGACAGATACACAGTCATGTTCAAAAGTAATGCTCTTCTGTTGTTAAAGCCTCTTATTACAACCGGCTTCACAACTCAGCAACAACATATGGTCTGAAAAAGGTGATAATTTCAGAGCAAAAGGGAGAGTTCATCTCTCTCGCAAATAAAACTGTCACTGAGCTTCATGACAAATTGAATCTCAGCGCCTGAAAATATAGACCTTGTTTTCCTTCTTTTATTTTTTCATCATGAGGACGACCTCACCTCCATCGTAAATCAAAAGTAAATCAAAAATAACCAGTGCCGCGCGGCTTTTACGAAGTCACAGGGACCAGAAAGGGCCAGGGGCGGGTGGGCGCGGGTGTGCTCCGAGGGGACTTCGTAGAGTGGGCCTTCCATCCTCCAGGGGCTGAGGTTTGTAGCCAGCCTCCCGGTTTAAGAGCAGAACTTAATCGATGTTTCCCCATTGCGGGAGAACAATTCTTCAGGAAGTTCTCACGGTGGCAAAACACAAACCCAAAAGCTCGATCCCACGCCATTTTCCCCTTTGGGTCTGTGTAAAGAGGAGGTCAAGGCACCGGGTTTCATTTCCGTGGCGCTCTCACTTGCATGTCCTCACATTTCCGCGCACGATGGGTTTTCTTCGCTTCCCCTTTGGGAACGTTTGCTGGGCGAAGCCAGTGGAACGGCGGTGCGTGCAGACTCACACACGGCCGCGCGTGCACACACAGACGCATGCCCACACAGACGCGTGCACACAGACACATGCACACACACGTGCACACACAGACGGGTGCCCACACAGACGCGTGCACACACAGATCTCGCGCAGACTCGGACAAAGGCCTGAAGGCAGTGATGCTCAATCGGTTCACAGAAATTAATTAACAAGAGAGCAATGGAATCGATTAGAGGTGAAGGGCCGTGTAATATACTTTCTAATCACTGCATCTCATTAGAGGGAAGAGGAAACCGTGGCTTTTAATGGGTCTTCATTATTGTTGGGGAGGAAGAGTAATTAGCAGGCATTCTCAGCTGGACATTCAGCGATGGGTTTGGACCAAAGGTCGTCTAACCAGAGACCTGGCCGAGCAGACGCGGGCAGTGGATTTTCTGAGACAGGCGCTGCTGTGACCTTGGCGATGCAGGCTTGTCTGCCGGTCAGAGCACACTCACGGCGCACACTAGGGCCGCGGAGGCGAGACGCTGTGCTCTTGGAGCGGGCGGGAGCCGCTGGCCTTGCTGCAGCCGGGGCGTGAGAACTGGACCGGCGTCCGGACAATGAGCTCCATGAATCACCTGCGCTCGATAATCCGAAGGCACCTCGGGATCTCGCTGGCTGCAGGGCCCCCGTGATGAACGGACATTACTTTTCCGATGATGGGATGAGGAATGGTGCCGTCGTCCGGCCTGATGCACGGCCGGTATCGACTCTGCCTCTGAGAAGTCAGCTTCTCAGTCTACACCCTTCCTTCTGGACCGACTTCTTTCTCCTGATGGTATTTATTTGCGTTTCTAATTATACCAATAATTCGGCCTGCTGATGACCCTGAAGAAAACAGAGCAAACGTTCGAAGGCCACCAAGGACACAGGTCATTTTATTTTGATTCAACGATGGCAAAACACCCGTGTTAGTGCTGTGCTTTCCGATTCTCGGAATTGTTTCCTGTGTGCAGTGTGTGATGTGAAACAGCTCTGACATCATTTTTACCATCTCAGTTAAATATTATCCTTCACAGACGCGATTTTGTGATGATTTTTAAACATCAGCCCTGGCTGGTGTGGCTCAGTGGATTGAGCCCTGGCCTGCAAACCAAAGGGTCACCCGTTTGATTCCCAGTCAGAGCACAGGCCTGGGGTGCAGGCCAGGTCCCCAGTAGGGGGCGCATGAGAGGCAACCATACACTGAGATTTCCCTCTTTTTCCCTCCCTTCCCCTCTCTAAAATAAAGTACATCAATAAAATCTTTTCAGGAATAAAAATCACAGTGGACGAAGCAGTGTGCGAGCAGCCTGCTGAAGGAATGGCCTCTCTAGAGTGGGCAGAGGGAGGGAGGCTGGTCTCCCGCCCAACCGGCTCTGCTTACTGTTCTCACGGATGCATGTTTCTGGCTCTTGGATGCAGCCTCAGGCTGGCGGCGCCGATTTCATGACCAGGATCTACAAACGGCCCCGATTCCCGCCGGCTCGGCCGTGGGATGTGACCGGCAGATGGGGAGTTGCAACCAGCTCCTCCCAACTTCCCACCTTGTGTTACTTTCAACTCCTGACCCATCTGTTGCCTCGAGTCCCCCAGGGAGCGAGCAGGAAGACGGGGCAGGTCAGCAAATCCAAGGGGGCTTTCTCCCCTTCCTGTAGCCTCAGGACTCCTAGGCAGGGGTCCCCTGGAAGGCAAGGGCAGGCCCCACCCCACACACAGGGAGGGGAATGCTCATCAGATGCACCCATGAGATCGCAGGTGGGTGGCTGGACCGTTGCAGGGCCGCTGGTGCGACGTGGCTGCTGGTTTGTGCTCCTGGAGGCGCTCTGTGCCCAGCTGGGGCTCCAGCTTCAGACTTGGGCTGCCTGGGCTCAGCTCTGGTTCTGGTCCGCATCTGCAGGTTGCGAGAGAAGTGGAGCTCGGGGCTGCAAGGAAGAGCTCGAATCCTCCCCCTGCCCGCCCCCAAAAGACAACTATTTACATTCACGCATGCTTGTCATCTTCATGAGAATCGCAAGTACTTGCCCGGAATGACAAAAGCTTGTGCACTTGACCTAGAATGGAATCCAGGGATGCAGCCTCACAGGCGAAGGTGAAGGTCGTGCTGGGGCAGGAGCACAGGACTGGTTCTCAGCCTCTGTCCCAAGGGGGCCCCTGGAGGGAGGGAGTGGGCTCCGGTGAGGGGACACTTGCCTGGCACTGCTGTCCCTGTGAAATGCTGCTCACAGGGGCAGAAATGACCAACTAATGAGGAGCATTTTTACACTCTTGACATTTTTATTATGCAATTTGACTCTCTCTGACAGTAGAAGTGAACTGGCAGAATCAGTTTATAGGCAAATACAAATAAGAAGGTAATAGTAACAGAAGAACGTTAAAGGAAAAGATGATATAGAAACAAAGTATCAAGTTCAGTTGCAGGTAGAAGTTCTATATGCCAAAGTTCTTTTCAGTCACAAAATATGCTTGACCTCTCGGAAGCCTTTATTTAGGCTATTTTTTAAAATCAGCCTTTTAAAAAGCTTAAAGCATACCGTCTTCCTTACAGGGACAGAAAGAGGCCCTAGGAGGCAGTGAGATCACTGAGCAACCAGACGCAGAACTGACTCGTGGAGAAGTTGGAGGCGGGGCCCGGGGAATGAAAATGGCAGATCACAGCGCACGCTGCTGGAGGCAGAGGGTGAAGGCCAAGACTCTGCTCCAGCTGGAAGGGGAACTACCAAGGCCGCTGGGCCTGGGCGGGCGGAGGACACACGGGCAGACCGCACTCTCCCAGCTCCCCCGCACTGCAGACCCCCAGCACCGCAGACCCCCCATCTCTGGGCAGCCTCACCAGGTCGCGGCTGCCCTTCAGCCACACACAGTTCTGGGGGGATGGACAGGAGCGGGGACCCTCCCAGCCTGAGAGCTGAGCAAGCAGATCGATGGGAACTTCAAGACCGGGACCCACGCAGGTCACAGAATTCATCTGCTATGGGTCTGGAGAGCGTGCGCACGTTGTCAGAAGAAGAGCCTGTAAATACATATGTAACCTTGTCGACTCGGTAATAAAGCTACATAAAATGAAATTTCATGGTGCTTCGGTCACTGTCGTAGAAATAATTTACATGTAAATTATGGCAAACAAACCCAGGAAAACCATTTAAAGTCCAAAGAGTTATGGCTGAGGAGGACCAGAGCGCTCTGGGGGTCAGGTGTGGAGGCCCCGGCTCACTCCCAGCGGCGTGCAGAGGGGGCGGGGGAACAAGTCTGCCCGCCCTCAGGCTGGCCAGGACAGACACTGAGGCCACCTTGGAGCACTGGGGGCCCAGGCCGCACGGCTCAGCGACAAGCCCACGGCCCCACCTCTTCGCTCGGCTCGCACGAAGTCAGTGGCCAGATGCATTCCTAACCAGCAAACTGCACCTGCTTCTATTCCCCCTGCCTGCAAGACGGAGTATTACGCAGCAGTAAGATGGAATGACTCAGAGACCAGCCGCAGCGTGGATGCACCAAGCGTGGCGAGGCCGGCAGGGAAAGACGCCCACCACAGGAGACCCCCGTGTGGCCCGGTTCATGCGTGTGAACCGTCCAGCAAAGGCCGGTCTACACAGACACGGAGGACGTGAACGGCGGCGGGGCTGGGGGTGGGGTTCAGGCACCAACGCCCAGGAGGACCGCACTGAGCTTCTCTGCCAGGTTTAATCCCCGTCCACTGCGAGGGGCCCGGCTGCCGTGACGCGCAGTCCCTGAAGACCGCCCCCTGCCTGTGGGGGGCCTGTCTCTTCGGAGGTCGATGTACTGTGGGCACATTTTGTTGACAGAACCATGCGGAAGAATAAAGCACCTTCTGATTCCCATCACCCGCCGCCAGGTTGGTGCCCGCGTTGTTACTGGGGCGCCTGCTTCCTGCCCCCAGCGCGCTGGCGGGCGTGGTGGGAACGCCCCCGTTCCCCAGTGCGCAGGCGCCAGCTCAGAACACGCCTTGGGGGCAGGAATACCTTGAGTGTTGCACAAAAGCCCTTCAACCTGTTAGGGGCAAACTAGGTTTTGAGATAAGCGGCTCCTTTCCTATGAGACCCAGAGCTGGGTCGGGGGACAGCCACCGTCTGTCCTCTGCTGCCGCAGAGCCGGAGAGAAGCTGCGCCATCGAGGCCTGAAACAGGCTCCCGGCTCGCACAGGGATTGGCCAATAGCTCGGGCCTTTGCCAACGTCATGCGCTCTGGGCGTGGCCGCGATTCTGCCGCAGTCCGGGGTCCTGCGCAGCTCGCAGTGTCGCTCCCCTGGCCTCCATAGCAGCGGGCTGATGGGGACTGCCTGATGGGGACCGCCGTCTCCCAGATGTAAAATACAGGGGAGCAGGCCACCATCCTGGAGACGCTGTAAAACTCGGACAAGCCACCACACACGCCTCTTCACCTCTGGGGCCAGACCCGAGTATTTGTCATTCATCCTGAGCCCAACAGCAAAACCTAAAAAATTAAAATGAAAACAGCTACTGCTTTCCAATGAGTGCCTGAAGCCAAGGCAGGACAGGTGTGGCTGGCTCAGGCCAAGGGGATGAGGAAGGTGGAGAGGGCTCGGCAGACGGAGGGCCCAGCAGATGGGGCTCTCGGGGCTGTCGCATGGGAGAAAGGAGCTAAGTGGTGACAGGCAGCTGAGGCTGGAGCCTCAACCCAAAGCAGGCTGGGCGGGTGCCCCGGCCCCAGGACAGAGCTGTCGGGATGCGGGGTTGCTGATGCACCGGAGCCGCCTGGGTGGGGATGGGGAACTGCGCCCTGAGCTGGGTGGCTCCCTTCAACCCCCCACAGGGCATGCCCAGCCAGCAGCAGGCCTGCCAGGGTGTAGGGCCTGAACCAGCAGGCGCTCCCCTCAGGGAGAGAACCTGACGTGGGGGCTTCTCAGGTCATTCTGCAAGCACTTCATCATCCCCAAAGGCCTGGGGAAACGGACACCACAGACAGAAAGCCCGTGTTAGTGATTCACAGTCGCCCAGGGAGAGGAGACTGGGACCCAAGGTCCCCTTCCCCACTGAGCCGGTCCTCACTCGGCCCCCCGCCCCAGCCCTCCTCC
Source organism: Trachops cirrhosus (assembly GCA_028533065.1). Classification (NCBI taxonomy): domain Eukaryota; kingdom Metazoa; phylum Chordata; class Mammalia; order Chiroptera; family Phyllostomidae; genus Trachops; species Trachops cirrhosus. Next base: position 188,745 of record CM052544.1, read on the forward strand.
TGAGGAGAAGGAAGGGCTATCCCTGCCCACTCGCCCCGTGGAATTAATCTGCGCCTGGGCTCAGGCTGCTGCAGAGCCTCGGTGTTAACTCATTTTCCCCATGTCACAGCCATGAAGCTCCCTCCAGGGCTTTAATTAAACGCCGCGTCTCAGCGCGGCAGCGAAGGCTGCCAGGGACAGGCCACCCGCCCAGGCCCTGTTCAATCAGCTTTCTCGGCTGGTCCTGGCTCTCATGGGGACGGTATCTCCTGAGACCTGCTCCCCCAAACCTGCCTGCCTGGGGGTGTCAGGTGCACAGGGTGGAGGGCGCCCGGGGGCACAGGAGAATGAAGGTTTTTATTACAGATTAAGAGTTTTGTGGGTGACTGAGTCAAATATTTACGTGCTGATGTCTGGCAGACCCTGCCCAGCCCCTGCTCATGCCTATCACCCTTGTCCCCCATTCTGGACACAGTGACGGATTAGGAGGGTTTCCGTTTCTGCGCCTTCCATCCGTCTTTGGTGTCTCATCAACGTCGAGTTAAGCAGGTTTCATGAAACTGAGCATGAAGGGCAGTTTGCATCAGCCGTGGCCGTGACAGAGTGGATCGCTACACCTGCAGCCCAGGAGCAACGAGGCTGGGTTTCCAGGCTGGAGATACGGGGGTCTCCCCTGGACGTCCAGCCTCAGGCTTCAGGGCGAGGCCGCCAGCGTTCTCTGGTTCACGCTGCTGGGAGTCAGCAGAACACAAAGCAGACTCCAGGGGAAGGAGACACACGGTTCTTGTGAATGACCTTTCCTGCCACAGGATGAAGGCATGGTCACACTTCAAACGATATTGTTGAAAACCAACATGCTGGGAACATGTGTGTCAGTCACTGCACATGTTTCATCCTCAGAAAACCCTGAGGAGTGGGGACAATGACGCCCACTTTACAGATGGACGACCGAGGCAAGCTGGCGGTTACGTAGGTGGCCCGATACAAGGCGCGTGGAGGAAGCGTCCTGTCACACAACAATGGCCTCCCCGAAGGCGCACACACACCCCTGCCCACCTCGCGCACACGGAGCCACTCGCACGGTGGCACCCTGGGCTTCGAGGACCCAGAATGCCAGGGAGCCCCCCCACCCCTGGGGGTTCTGCTTTCACCACAGGCGGCACACCGGGCGGAGACCTGCGTCTCCAACCGTCCCCAGGCCCCGTGACTTCAGTGCCACGTCTGCCGTCAGCGCCCAGCCTGGGTGAGGGTGTCGTCCTGCAGGCGATGGGGCGCCACGGGCGGATTTCAGCAGAGCTCCGAGATCTGAGAGTGCCGCGTGGGTGCCGGGGAGCCATCCTGGGAGGCGTGAACTGATTGTTGAAAGCACTCTCCCCGGCTTCACACTTCTCGTTGACAGCGGGACCCCCAACTGCAGATGGAGCACAGCCGGGAGCCGGGCGTAGGCTGGCCTGGCTGGGTGGGGCAGGTGAGGTTCTCCCGCTACCTGTGTGGGGGGCAGGTAGCTACTGGAGCCGCCCCACCTGTCCCAACCGGCGGCGCGAGCACTCGGCGGGGCCCTGCCCTGGGTGTGCACGCCGGGCCTCACTCACGTCGTGCTGACGTAGGTGCTGTGTGCATCGAGGGGACGCCCACACAGAGGTGTTTCACTGTGCTGCCCGTCCCCCCGTTTCTGCCGGTCACGTCGATTTTGGACGACGTCTGTTTTGGCCAGTCTGATTTAACGGGCTTTTCCCAGGTGGGTGTGGAGAAGGGACTAGTGAAGGCGCCACCGGAGCGTCCCTCTAGGTCCCCACCCCATTCATGCGGCTGCCGAAGGCTGTCCCTCCTGCCGGCAATGTGGGAAGGACACCGCACCATTTTGGTCAAACACACCTAGGGGAGCAGACCAGCCCTCCGCACAGCAGCTTCAGACACAGCCTCCTCCCGCCTGGGACTCGGAGGACACGCTCCCAGCATCCCCAGCGCTGGCTCACCTGCTCCTGAGCTGGGAACCTGCTCAGAGCCTCTGTCACCTGCCCGACACCCGCCTTCCAACGTCGGCAGGAAAGCCAGGAGCCCACAAAGCAGGCATCACACCCTCTTCCCTCCTCCTGCCCTATTTCTGTCCCCAGAGTGGACACAGGCAGAACGAGAAGTGCCCAGCGAGGCGAAAGGGGCCTCTGCCCCTTTTCTCAGCCGAGGCAACACCGACTGCCGTGCCCAGGGCGCCGACTTCGCCCAGCGCTTTGAAATTCAGGCCCAGCGCTCACAACAGCCGGTCACGTGACTGCGGCACCTGGGGCTGGTGGGGGGTGGGGCACTGGGCCCCGGCCTCCCGCCCAGCACGGCCTCCCTCGAATCACACCAGGACTCGGTCTGCAAAAGTGCTGGGAGGATGCTCATTTCGGGAAGCCGGTTCCTCTCCAGTTTAAAAATGCATGAGCCGCAGAACAGCACCAGGGCACTCAGGGTCGATGTCCGCCCGCATCGGACCTGCAGGCGGGAGCTGCAGGGCTTGCTCAGGGCTCCTGCCTGAGGAACGGGCTGGAAACTGCGGGCTCTGGTGAAATTTTTAAGGAAAACATTTTTCTTAAGTTGTGAACCCCCTTACGTAGTCTCTTCATTTTCAGACCTTTGCTGAAGGACCGGTTTTCCTGGGATCAGAGGAGGAGTTTCCGCTCCGTCTCCGGGTCAGCTAATTTGGAGGTGGGGCTCCTCCAGGTGACCTGTGTGGACACGGAGACGCTGTCCCTCCCGGTGCCACGCCTCCTGCTCTAGCTCCCCCACGTCCCCAGGGCTCACGGATGACCCGCCCTGGCCACAGGGACGCCGAGGAGGCTCCGTCTGCACTGGACCCGCACCTCCCTGAACCGGGCAGCGTCTGGGGAGCAGCTGGGAAGACGCCCTCCGGCTTTTCCTCAGACCCGGGCAGTGATGCCCAGAGGTCTGGGCTGAGTTTCAGGAAAAGAGATCTGACCACATGACCCTCCCCCTTGGTCTGGAAGAGGAAGTGAGACGTCCAGCATGCAGACTGCAGAGCAGGCCTCAGACCCTCGAGGACAGTGTGGAGCCCTGGGCCGAGTCCCCGTCCCTTCACCAGGTGGACACAGGCCTTCCGTACCCACGGAGTGCCAGACAGGGGATGGGACGCCTTAGAGAGTGTGGCTAAGGCACTGCGAGGGAGGGACCCCCACGGAAACCAGCAGGACCTTCATAACTGGCTTCGGTGGGCAGCGTTCAGAAAGGAAAGGAGCAGGTGCTGGGCGGGGAGGTGCCCTCCACTGGGTGGCCAGGCGGGCTCCGGGCAGGGCGTGTCTGAGCAGGGCTGGTGAGACTTCGGGGGCGCTGGTCACTCAAGCAGCTTTTCATTCACATTATTCCAGCGACTCTGACCTCTGGAATCTTCAGGGGAGGAGTCAGCACCCCCTCTGTTCTGAAGTGGGTGCCCTGGAGTTCAGACTCCTTGCCACGTGCCTTCCTAAGGGCTGAGAAGACACCGTGGACAAAGTTAAAGGGCCTTTCCCCGCCACAGGAGTGCTTACCCTAGCCGTTCAGTTTTAGCTCTGTTCCCCTGGTAACCTGACCAGGGTGCTGTGTCACAGTTGCTAGGCAACGCTGCTATAATGCCGTCCTAGAGAACCGTCCGTGGACCCACGTCAAGGGCACCTCGGTGTGAGCCCTGGGAAACGTGGGGCCTCCTTGTTAGCAGTCTGGGGCCACGGCAGCTGGGGCGCGTCTTGTATGTCCCTGGATTCCAACAGGGGCTCCGTCTCCTGCCCGGTCGCCCGGACTGGACTTTCACCCTCCCCTGACACCCGCCAGGCCACCTGTGTGGGACTGACCGGCTCCTGAGTTGGTGCAAAACAACCAGCACAGCCCATTGCTCCCGACAAAGGGTCAGTTCGGTGAGCACGGCTGGGGTTCGTCCCTGAGTTTGGAGACGACAAATGCTCTGAGGGTGTTTCCTTTTCTCTCTTTCCCCCTTCAAAGGCTGCACACACATCTTTGCTGTCTGTGGAAAACCAGCTCTGACTGCGACAATAACGCGGACGCCGGTGCTGGCGGGTTTCGTAAACGGACAACTCCACAACAGGCGCGTCAACCAGAGTCTTTGTAAAGTGCCCCGCAGACAAAATACACCGTACGGGGCCGGTTCGGAGCACAGTCTTCAGGCCTGCAAAGATGGTTGCCGGCAGCCTTCTCCCACAGGCCCCCTGAGAGGTCACGGAGCAGGCGTTGTCACGTCTGTGCAGAGTGCACAGCGCTTCTCGGCGGCTCGATGCTTCCCTCGACGTCCTCTGGGTTCCGTGAGACCTGGACTTGCTCAAGGGCCCAGATGCTCACAGCAGGCAGGCGCTCTGATCAAATTCTATCCCTGGGGCCCGCCGCGGACTTGATTATGAAAAGGAGAGTAATAATAAGGTCTAAGAAAATGCTTTCATGTGAGCTCGTTTTTGAATCAGAGCTGAGAGAACTGCATGGATGCGCTCAGGCCAAAAAAAAGAAGTCCTCAGCTAGCCCATGAAGAGCCGGTTTGAGATGGCCGACATCAAAGTAGGACATTGGGAGGATAAGAGGTGGGCTTCCACCAGAAAAGTACAGAGCCATCACAGTGAGACCCTTGAAAATCACGGCAATTCCCTGACAAGCCGCCACCCCATCGTGCTTCTGTGCCCCTGCACACACTGTCTCCTGTCCTGGGATGCCCCTCCCTCCCCCCAGGGGAACACGGCCATCGTCTCCTTCCTGAGGGCTTCCCGGACCCCCCACAAAATGCTTGCCCCACGCCCCCACCGCGCCCAAGCAGCCCTGGGCACGGACGCTGCTGTGTTCCGACTCCTAAGAGATTTGTACCTTTTTGTTGGGTAACATCATGGTGGAATTATTCCTTCTGCCTCTTGGACACCTTTCCAAGGCTCTTCGAACCAGGCTCGTATGCACATGGTATAAAAATATCTGTTCTAGTTCCTGCTCTCAATTCTGTTGGACACACACCCAGACGTGTGATTGCTGGATCATATGGCAAATCTATTTTTACTTTTCTGAGAACACACCACACCATTTTCCGCAGTGGCTGATCCCTTCCACCTCCACTGGCAATGCACAGGGATTCAGTGCACAGGGACCCACCGGCAATGCACGGGGATTCAGTGCACAGGGACCCACCGGCAATGCACGGGGATTCAGTGCACAGGGACCCACCGGCAATGCACGGGGATTCAGTGCACAGGGACCCACCGGCAATGCACGGGGGTTCCAAAAGCCCCACGTCCTTGCCAGTACTTGTCATTCTGTTTCGTTTTGCTTTTTTTTTTGATAGTTACCATTTCAATGGTTCAAGGACAGATGAACAAATAAACCAAACGTGGTCAACACATACAGGACGTTATTATCCAGTCTCATAACGGAAAGCAGTCCTATCTCACCCTACCGTTTGGATGCAACTGGGGTAGCTGACTGTAGAGGGAGTGAGCCAGCCACGAAATGGCAGGTACTGTGTGACCCCACTTACACGAGGGACCATGGGGGTCACCTTTATTTACGGAAACAGAAGGCGAGTGGGGGGGCGGTGCCAGGGGCCGGGATGAGGGAGACAGGAAGCGCTGGTTTCCTGGGCGCAGAGTCGGGTTTTGCCGGACGGAAATGCTCTGGAGATGAGCTTCAGGGTAAGGTGAATGTACAGGGTGGGGGCACCGATAGCGCCCCCTCTTCTTACATAAGACTCTGCTATTACAAAGTCATGAGCACGTGATTCCGTGACAGAGCGACGCCCCGCTCCAGCACACCCTATGACATCACAGGTGGAATGTTCACGTCGCTGTTCATCTCGTGGAGACGTTCACGCACCGACCACCGCACTACAGCAGGCGTTACTTCCGCCGGACCCCGGGTTTAACACCGCGGAACCCATAAAAACGGTGTACGTGGCAAGTTTAACTTCCTGTTTTCGGTTACCACAATTAAAAATAATACGGAAACAACTGAGTCTATTATTGTTTTTAGGACATCGACCAAGTTCACGGTAACATAACAGCCACTGGCGACTGCATTGTTGCTGGAAAGTTCAAGGGCGCTGACTCCGCCCACCTGCCGGCACGTTCGGCCCTGGTGCAACGTGCGTGCGCACGACCTTCTGGGACCAGCGGGGCCGCTGGGGTCTCCACAGACCTCCAGCTGCTGCGCCTTCCGCAGATTTCATGCAAAAACCGTCCCCTTCTCGTTTTCCCCTCGTAAACCTATAGTGCTGTTACAGTGAGTGACGATTTTTAAAGCTACTCACGTTTTAGGTACTTTTAGGGTTAAGTAACAAATAGTTCTGTCTCTTTTAAAGATATTTCCTTATCACACTGGGTTCTCTCCAAAGAAGCCTAGTTTCGTGTTTCTCCTGCTCAGCACGTTCAGTTCGGACAGAAGGCGACAGCACCCGTGACGCAGCTGACGCAGCTGACGCCGCCTCTGCGCCCTGCCCGACCGCTCCTCTGAGCGCAGGTGGTCCTGCTCTCCAGCCTCACACCCCGCACCCCGCAGCAGCGCCCGACCTTTCAGGCACCAGAAGCTGGTTTCCTGGAAGACAGTCTTCCCACAGACCCGGGGGCGGCGGGATGGTTTCAGGGCGACTCAAGCGCATCACATTCAAGCTCACCTCCTGCCCTGTGGTCCTGTCACCTCTGCGCCCCACCGGTGGCTGAGCCGTCCTGTGGCCTCCCACCCACAGGGGACCACAGACTCCCTGGGCGTGTCCCCAGCAGCAGAGCTGGGGACACGGACCGGTGGCACTGGCGCCTGCCACAGGGAGGGCGCACCCACAGGCTCACTGTGTGGTGGGAGCCACTCCCAACCCTGGCACACGTCACCTCACTGAATCCCCACGAAACCCTCCAGGTGGGCGCTGTTCTTGTCAACACCGATGCCTCGTGGGAAGAAAATCAAGGGCAGGGGACGGCCCTAAAGTTAGTACAACCACCAGTGACGTGGATGTGAGTGCGGACAGAGCCCGGAACTCACGTCCTCCCCTCTGCACCCCCCCAGACACAGACCTGCCTCCTGGTCCAAACGAGTGACAGAGCCGCACTAGCACCTGCCACTGAGCAACGGCAGGACAGACCCAGGTCCCCAGCTCCTACCTGGTGTCCTTCCAGGATGGGACGGTTTTCCCGCTGCCCCTGCATCAGCCCTCGGTTCTCAGGCTCATCTCGTGTCCGCTGGGCTTCTGGAAGCTTCCGACAGACCAGCTCTGCCTCATCCTTCCACTTGCACAGGATCCCGTTTACCTGGTGGCTGAGGAGGGGAGGAAAGTCAGCAGTGTGGAACTGCCCCCCCCCACGCCTCCATTCACAGACAAACCCGAGGCAGACGCGGCCCCCAGCCTCGGACCATCCGGCTGCCTCTCCGTTCTTCCTTAGAAACACGGATCTCTGTCCCACGGTCGGGACAGAAGTTCCCACAAACACTACGGTTCTCAGGAGGCGCTGACAAAGCAGACCCTCGCTGGGAAAAGGGAAGAGCCTCTAATCCGTGCCAGAGCCTCCGGGAGCAACGGAGTGAGGGGGCCCCGCCCACAGGAGCCCCGCTGCAGAGCCCCCTGCCGAGGGCGACACAGCCCACTGTTCGAATTCAGACTCCGCCGGCGGGCGCTCGGGGAGAAGGCCCAGCGTGGGCCCGCCCGTGAGCCGCGTCTTCACGGGCCTTCGTGCGACGGAGTCAGTGCCAGGCATGACGGAAGGAGGTGCTGCAGCGCCACCAGGACTGGGAATAGGGCGGACGGAGAGGGACACGGCTCAGTCCTTCGTGTGTCCGCTCTCTCTGACAGGAGGGACCCTGTGAATTATCCCGAGTCGGAGAGGACGTGGGAACAGGTGGGGGTCGACAGGAAACCCGGACTGCCTGCTGCCGGCAGCTGGCAGGGGGGGAGGGGCAGGCCCCTGGGAGGAGTGGTGCGAACGGTGGGCACAGAGAAGCATCCTTTCAAGATGCGTCGACCAAGTAACCCCCGAGTGGGGACCAGTCTGATGGGATAGCATCCCTCTGGTGGCATCTTAAAAGGAAATGAGCCCCAGGCCTGTGACCCTGCAGAAGTGGGTCCCAGCTCCTGGCATCTTGGAAGAGCCGGGCTTTGAAGAGTAGTCCTTGAGCTAGTGAGCTCACCCCACGAGCAGGAGTCCGTAGCCCTGACTTCCAGCAGCCACCGTGCCTCCCCGGCGCCCCCTCCCCCGGGGACGGGAGCTGCCAGGCCCCTTCAGAGCGGTGAGCAGCAGGGCGGCTGGGAGAAAGCACGCTTTCACCAGCCTGGCATCCCAGGAACACTGCCAAGGGGCAGCATGACCGTCACAGAAAGAGAATTCTGCCGGTCGACCACGAGGCTTGAAGGGTCTGGCGCTGGAGGCCAAGAGATGGAGAGGAATTAAATGACCAAATAAGTCTCATATGCCTTCACCTTGTGATGTGTTTGCAAGGAGCTGGTTGCTGCCCGTGCTGCCCGCTGCCCCCAGCCCCCCAGGTAACGTATTCACAGTCGATTTTTAGCTCATCGTTGCAATTTCCTTCCCAGGGTTAGAACAGTTGCAATCCCGTGTCTCCCCTTCACTTCGTGCTCTCCGGCCGGCGGCACCCCAGGCACCCGGTGCTGGTCCTGCTGTCATTTTCAATCACCTTGGAGGCTTTGCTCTTGACAAAGATCAAAACCCAAGACTTCAAAAGGCTCCAGAATCAAGGGGACGCCACCTTTCATCTGGAGGGAGGAACTCAAAGACAGGTGCGTGCAGGGCTGTCCGTGAGAATGACAGACACCACCGTCACTGATGCTGGGGACGGGAGACCAAGGTGCTGTAGACTCTGCAAACGCTGGCGAAGCTTCACCCTGACCCGGTTTTGCAACCTCACCACGCCTGGATGAGACACGGGGCAGCCTGCCGTCCCCAGGGTTCCATCTGTCCAAAGCAGCTTTCCAAACAGGAAACCACGTGGGGACAATTTCACGGTTTACAGATGGTCGTTGTTTGTGGAAGGCGCGTGCCACGGGCCACATTTTAAAGTATCAACCGCCGCGTTTTTCTTTCTCCGTTCCATCCTCTGCCCTTTCTCTGGGCAAGCAAGTGATCAGAGTGCTTGCTCACTGCCTCCAAGGCCAGTACGACAGAAAAGCCGAAAACAGTTTCTGAGCTTCAGAGCCACACAGAGCTGGCGACCACAGTGAGGACGGGGGCTCCTGCCCCTGCGGGCGGGCCGACAGCCGGAGCTGTTCCCCTGGACTGAAGCCCTGGGTCGGCCGCCGAGCCCCTGGGTGCCCAAGCCCCAGGCCGCGTGGGGGGCGTGTAACAGTGTGGAGGTCCCCGCTGGTACCCGGGCTCTGCCCTCAGAGGTGAGCGGCGAAGCGATCCCTCCCGCGGCTGCCGGTGGGGCCCGGCGTGGCTGACACCGTGGTCTGGGTCTCGGGAGGCCCTCCACTTTCCTGGGACTGCTGGCCTGCGGGACTGTGGTGAACTAAGGGTTATTTTAACCTGGTTAGTTGAGGCCGTGTCTCACACAGAGCAGCAAACTGACACGGAAGCAGATGAAAATTAGCAGCTTGCCGGGTTTCAGAAGCTCCCCCCCAGCTGGGGCAATAGCATCTGCATTCTCTACCTGTTGCATCTGCCAAAACTTCTGCCCCCACACTGGCGTTCGACCAGGCCCTACCGTGTGCTGGGCCTGGGGTCCGGGCAGGGACTCGGGGGCCACGGCAGGAGGGCTCTGGACGGAGAGCGTGCCGGTGACCCCGGACAGGTCGCGGCCCTGCGCTGTGAGAAGCCGCAGGACCACTAGCGGGTGACTGCTTCCGCCCAGCGGCCCCAGGGTTGGGGGGGCTGCCCAAGGCCCCGCCAGCACAACGAGTCCCCCGAGCGTCGGTCAGTTTCACCCCGTGATCGCACGTGACGTCTGTCCTGTTCAGGGAACAGAGTGAAGTGTGCAACTCCTCCTTAGAAACTGCGAGGCCAGTTAAGCAAAAACAAAGTCCATGTTATCTCTCCGAGGGGCACCATCGCCGGCCCCAAAGTCCTTGCACCTGATTCCCGAGACGGAGAAATCTCAGCCGGGGAGAAACTTGACAAGCACCGGTCGCTGACAGAAATCAAAGTGCTTCTTCCTTCCCTTCTCTGGAGTGAGGCTTCGAGAGCCGCTGGCGGTGTCTGTGAGCGAGCGAGTCCAGCCACAGCCCGAGTGCTCGTGCGGAGCCCCGTCCCTCGGAAGGACAGGAGTGGTCACCCGCGCCCTCTAAACTTCTCCAGTTCAAACTCAGCTCCGTGTCTCTCTCTCGTGAACTGTGAATTGCTCTCCAGTTTTATGAGGCTCAGGATTATGGCACAAGGTCAAGAACACGAAAGAGGATGTCATGCAAATATCACGTGTGTGGAAAACACGTGCACATACACGTCTCCTCACGTGCAGGGACTCACTTATGTCAATGTTAGTTCAGAGGGGAACAAACTGGAATCAGGAGATTTGACAACATCTTCCCAGGTTTCTTATGTCTGAGGCCCATGGAGAGCAGCCGCTGGTCATCAGTCCACAGGAGGACAGGACAGCTCTGACCCCCGCTCCCGGCCCATTGTCCCTCACCCCCCCCCGACCAGAGGCCGCGCACTTCGGGGTGCAGACAGACGTGAAAAGGGCAGGAACGAAGGACCACACTGTACAGTCACAGCTGAGAGGCGGGGAGAGACCAGCCTGCGGGGGGCGGTGGTGGTAAAGGCGGACACAGCAGGGTCCTCGGGGGCTGCGCCCTGCAGGGATCTGAGGGGCTGGAAGGGTCAGGTCGCAGCTGCTTCCCTGCTCCTCCTTCTCATGAGCCGGGGCAGCTCCTCAGGCGCAGACGGGCCGCTGGCCAACGACCCCACACACGTGCCCGCACGCCAATAAACTGCCCCGCTCCGCACCCCCATCTGAAACCCTCACATCAGCTTCACTCTCCAAGCGGCTTACCGCTACACGTGGCTGGAGCCGACGGCCTCGGTCTCCCAGGAACCAGGAACAAGTGGACCCAGACGAATCCGTGGAGCCGGCTCTCGTTCGTTCCGGTGCTCAGCAAAGGGCACAGGCCCAGAGAAGTGAGACAACGTGGAACTGGCTCGTTCTCTTGGGGCCAAAGGACCCGACTGGGGTAGACGCGCTGTGACAGCTGGTGTGGGGGCCGGGGTGGGGCAGCCGGGGTCACCTCCGAGAAGAGGTGCCCCGCGTGCCGCTGCGCCCGACTCACGGTCTTGTGCCCTCATCACCGCCTCCCTGGGGCAGGGGGTGCAGCAGGGGCGGTGGCACGGAGGACGCGGGGCTCACCCCAGGTTTTCTGCCGACTGGCTGCAGGGGTCCGGCCGCCCACGGGCCTCTCTCTCTCATCGCTAAGCTGGGAATGGCCACAGCGTCTATGCCTTGCCGTGCAGTGAGGACGATCAAGCAAGACCTTGCATGCCCGGTGCGACCCGCCCGTACGTAGGGCGCACTCCGGAAGTCCCCAGGGTACAGCAGCGCGTAGAGCGGAGACGTCGTGCGTCCTGACGTTAGGGGAAAGCGGGGGCCTCATGCGCGCGCATGGAAAGAAGGGCCTGTGTGCAGCCGGTGGCGCACGGAGGTCCGAGTGGGTGTGGCTTGTGTCTGGGGTGGAGCCGGAGTCCTTGCTTGGGAGGCAGACGGGCGTCCGGAAGGAAGTCGGGAGTGCACGAGGACGACCCGGAGCCCACGTGCAGCCCCACGCCTCCCACCCCAATCGGGGCGAGACCTTGGCCGGGACTCGGGAAGCAGCAGGACCAGCTGCGTGCAGCCCGGGCTACGGGCACCAGCAGCAGCGCCCGCGGGCTCCGCGGTCTGCTGCCCTTCCCTCACCCTCCAGGGGTTGCACCCAGCCCCTCAGAGGCCGACACCGCTGCATGACACTGGCGGGGAAGGGAACTCGGGGAAATTAGTGCCCGCTCAGCAACAGCGTCGCAGCGCAGAGCCAACGCACCAGGCAGGGACACACAGCTCACATCCTCACCAGTGGCCTGTCCCTTCCCATTGTGAAGAATGGCACTAACAACGGCGCTAACAACAACAGTTGGACTCTCCCTGGGAGACGCTTTCTGATGGGGACCGTGCGCTCTCCGTCTGCACTCGCTGAGTCCCAGGCCGCGCGTCTCAGCAGCTAGCGCCACCCCCCTCCGCCCCACACCAATCCAGCATCTCCACAGGGGACACAGCGGCAGCACCCCGGCCCTTGGGGAGCTGGCCTCCTTGTGGGGAAGCAGATGGAAAAGAAAAGGACGTGTGCTCCGTGTACGACCCGTCGTGACACAGGGCTGCGAGGGACAGGCGTGGTTGCCACTTTTATTACATAGATTCATTTTCAGGGCGCCTCACCGGGTCAGGGACTCAGTTCCGGGCTATCCGAGAGCAATGCGACTCAGTCCCGTGGAGAGCAGACAATAAATAAATGTGGCCGTGTCTGCACAGCGCCCCCACTCACTGGCAGAGCCACTTGTAGCCGCCAAGCACGGACGGGCCCCACCAACGGTGCGGGTGGGTTCCAGCGAATTTCGTGGAAAGCAGCACAGGCTCTGAAGGGCTGTGTTTGCACCACTTCAGGAAAGTTCTTATCAGACTAAAGACTCTCAGAACATAAGCCAGCAACCTCCTCTGACAATTTGCTAAGACAACAGCTGAGTTCAGGGCCCTGAATTTTAATAATGGAACGTGAATCATGCATTTTATACCCAGCACATAAAATCCCCAGATGCCAACCCCAGAGCCGAGACGCACACACGGAGAACAGCAGGTGGGAGATGATAAATCTGGTGAATCATCTGCCCTGCGTGCTGGGACTCTCTGATGATTCATTCCAGCGTCGCGCAGCGGCTCCCCCAGCAAAACGTGTCTTTTCCATTTGCCATCCAGGGGACTCACCTCCTGTTCACTGTGTCTGTCTTTCGGGCTGGTATTTGTCAAGCCACTTCCCTCCTAAAAATTTCATCCTCGCAGACAGAAAAGTCTTTGATCACCAACCACACGTGAACCACTGTGAGCGAGAGAGCAAAGAGCAGCCACTGAAAAGCTTCCCGACCGTCTGTTCTCTTGTTAATTACACCTGATTGGGGATTTTTCAAGCCGTATTTTCATTTCAGTTTGTCACAGGTCAGAGGAGACATTAAAAATGCAGGGGGAACATTTACTTAACAACTTTTTACGTATTAGGCCATGTTGAGTCACATAAATTGGTTTTAATCAATTTAATGGAAAATATGGTTTGAATTCCAATGAGCCTGATTATGCAGCTGTTTCTTCGCTCGTTCATCCACGCGTTCGGTCTGCCAAGGTGTGCCCAGCGCATAGCAGTTACCGGACACGCACGATCGGGTGGTGAACCAGGTCAGCCCGGCGCCTGCTGTCAGGGTGGCAGCTGACGAAGAGATTAACACAACTTCACCCAACACACGTGCACGTGCTGTGTGTGTCGGGGACACACCGGCATCACAATAGGTGTGTATGGCCGTGCCTGCAGGAGGGTGATGCAGACACCCCCACAGTGTCCATGTCCTAGTCGTTATAGATGAAATGAGACATTCACACGGACTACCGGGTCCGGTGGAGGGAAAGGGACAGCATGGCTTTTCTCTCAAGGGGAGCAAAAGCCACGGCCTCCACCATGACAGGCCTTTATTGGGTTTCTCTGCCCATTACATCATGGTCCTCAGTAACTATGCACAGGTTTGCTTTAGGTGGGTACCTTTTACAGAAAACAAAGGAGCCAATGCTGCTAATCACATTACAGAAGAAGGATATTTGCAAATGAAAAGGAGAAAGTGGTTGAATGAGTTACACCCATCCTTGGAAGGTTTAGCATGGATTTTAGGAAGTTGCTTTGCAGTAAATGTCCTCAATTCAGGGTGAGGGAGTTTTAGCAAAAAGCAAGACTCATAGCGGCCTGGGCACATTGCAGGCCTGATACCCCACGGGAGAACCTGTCTGTGGGCGTGGGTCCTGTGCATCTCTGAGTGGGAGCTGGGCCCACACCACGCAGAACAGCCTCCCACAGAGGGTGCCATTTGAACTCTGATTTAAGTGCTGAGAAGCAGCCAGCCGAGTAAAGATCTGGGGAAAGATTGCTCCAGGCTCGGGGAGGAACTCATAAACACGTCTTGGATGAGAATGAATGCGGCATGCTGGTGGAACCAGGAGGAATCTGCCTTGTCTGAAGGACAGAGGGTCATACAATTTGGTGCAAAATAGAGGCGGACGTGAGGGCAGGGGCTCGATCAAAGAGGCTCCATTTCTACAGGGGACTGTCATTTTTGGTGCTGCAGGTGTGAGGGTTCCGACGGCCCACAAAACCTTAAACATGAGAAGGAGAATTTTCTCTGTTGCTGCCTCTGTGCTTTTCGGAGCAGACTGTGACCCGGCAAAGTCGGGAAAGTGGGACCTGGTCTACTGCAGCTTTCATTGAGTCTAAGAACCAGTCGAACATGATTCAGGTGAAAAACTTTTGGTGGATCCATCATCCGTCCATCATGCATTTTTTCTAAACTCTGATGACACCGTTCATCACTGGTTTCCAACTCCCGGTGGCTGCATGTGCGAACCCCAGATGTCTCCTCCAGTGGCTGCTCAGGGTTCTGGTCTCTTCGGTCGGGAAGCTCCACAGAGCTGAACGTTTCTGAGAAGGATCAGACCGGACTGAGAGTGGTTCTGTTCTTCTCAAACTCCGCATTAAGGGAACAGTGTCTGGAATGGCTAGAAGAGGTGAGGTTTTGCTCGGTAATAACTGAGCGATGCAAACCCTTTCCATCATCATTTCCCACCAGTGTCTGATGACTCTCGTGGGAACGCAGGGGAAGCAGATGCACGGTGCTGGGTTCGGGCTCCCAACAAGATGACGAATGACAGCCCACGTAGAAGAAAAATGGCCCGATTTCGCGTGTCTCTTCTGGAAGTTCTATGACTGCTTTGGGAAAAGTTGCTAAAAATACTAAGGCAGGAGAGACAAGGATGAAAAGAGTGAAATACTGTCTTTATCCTTTTTTTTATGTTCTTAAGGATACTGTTGAAATGCATCATGTCGACAAAGCTGAGTTATTGAGTAAAACTTACGATCATGAAATAGATTTCCAGACGCCGTGTCCACAGTTCATTGTGTCCACTGAAGCACTGGACAGTGCCGTTCCGAGGTGATCAGTGCCCCCGCTGCCTCACCTCATCGCTTCCACAGAAACGACCCAACACGTGAACACACATTTACACCAGGTTTTACACTACAAATTCGATAAATGGTATCGAGAGAACTGAACAGCCACCAGCAAAAGAATGAAATGACCATGACACTACACCACGCACAAACGTTAGCTCAGAATGAACCAACGACTTGACTGTAACAGCTGGAACCACGACCCTCCTAGGAGGAAACAGAGGGGGAAGCTCCTGACATCGCTCTCGGCAAAATCACCGTGAACACGGCTCCAAAGCCACATTTGCCTGTCTCAGGTTCTCGGGGCTTCCACTGGGGGCGGGGGAGGTTGACAACCTGAAATCCCCCGCGGCAAGGAAGGGAACCCGAGGTCACACCGCCACCCGCACTTCTCTCTGCCGTGTGGGGTCGTTACCCTGACAGATGGGGCGGGCGGGGCGTGCATTGGGCTGGGTTGTGGAAAGATGATTAGGTGACACCACAAAACTGAATTCCGAGAAAGTTCGAGCAGCTTTGGAGCTGGGAATGAAGCAGACATTGTCTGCTTACTATGACAACCAAGCGCAAAGCCGGAGGTGGGAGACCGGCAAGCTCCAAACCTCCGCTTTCCACGGAAGTCCTCTCCCGCTCGCAGCCTGTCCTGCCTGCTGGCCTCTCGGCGTGGCTCCCACAAGCTGTCCCCTTCCTCTCTGGTGACAGATGGCTGGGATCTTACCGGACAGTTCTGTCTGGTTAAAGCATTTGCTTCCTAAGGTCCAGGCCACCTGTGTTTCTATGTGGGGCTCGAGCTCGCCATTCCTTTTAACACCTGGGCCCCACCTGTGTTTCCTGACCCAGGGACCTGACGATCTGTGTGGTCACAAGGCAGGTGCTGGGCTGCACACACAGAGAGCACAGAGAAGGGCCTCAGAACAGGAGGGGAAGGAGTGGGGAGCTCCCACAGACCATCCTGCCGTCAGCAGACAGAAGGGCCATGCGTCTCCCCGAGCGCAGGACACACAGAGGAGGCCGGGCCGCCGAGTTCCCTGCACAGCGTGTGTTGGTGCCGGGACTGGACATGTGTGACGTCGTCACAGTCGGGGGGGGGGGGTGATGAAATACGAGGATGCCGAACAAAGACGTTCCTGTGCTCTCCCCCAGCGGAGAACTGGGCGCTGTCCGGCTGCAGGGGCCCACGTGGGGCTCACGGGCTTCCAGCCACCGCGCAGCTGCGAGTTTCGGGAAACGGGTGGACAGAGATGACGACGCTCGTGCATCGAGAGGCACGTGTCCCCAGGGGAGACGCAGTTGGTGGTATTGCCCCCTGGGTGGTGACCGCGTCCACACGGAGTAGACGCACCTCAGGGGTCCCCATGCCCCCACGTACCTGCTCTCTGCCCGCCTTTGAGCCGGCTACGTTCCTCATTAGTTAAGTAAAATATTTGATATGTATTCATTTCATACCTGTGTGAGAATCAGGGCTACGTCCTCTTTTTAAAAGTGTACTTCCGGGCAACCAATGTTTTTCTTTCACTCAGAAGAAAACACCCAAAAGACCAGTGGAGCATCTTGAAAAATGGGGCACCCTGGCCTGCCAGGACAGAGCACAGCCCCCCGGGTTTGTCACCGCAGCCTCGGGGTGGGGTGGGAACCGTCTCTAGGAGAGCGGAGGAGGCGGCTTCAGTGCAGAGCAAACGTGACCGGCTTGTAAGGTCTCATCGGTTTGACCATCTGAACGGTACCGCCTGGTATTGAACGAGCAGGACCCGCTGAGCGCAGTATTCCGAACGGCCAGGAGGGGGCGTCGCGGACACCGCCCACCCCGAGCTGCAGGGCGGCAGCTGCGCGGGCCGCGGCTCACTCAGCTTTCTCCCCGAGTCATTAAACAGCGCTCCGACGACAGCGACTTTGTCAGCTCGTTTTCTGGGTGACGGTCCACCAGGCTCTGCTACGCGGTAGTTGTTTAATTAGCAGGTGCATTAGCACAGGCTCTTCCGTTAATTAAGAACTTAATGACCACTCGCTGGGAGGTGTGCCCCTTCGGTGGCTTTGCTTCCTCACGCCCACCTGGATGCTTAGTGTGACCTGTCCGGACACAGCTCTGCGGTTTGACGGTGCCTGATGGCCTCTGCCCAGGCGTCTCAGCAACGCAGAGGCGCCGGCCCGTCACCCTTGGGACCAGGCGAAGTCACTTATTCTGGAGGCGAAGGTGCAGACCGGGGCCTAGTCTGCTAAGAACAATGGGAGTCCCTGTTCACAGGGGCGCATTTCGGGGGGCTGGCGGACAGGAGAGCTTTAAAGCTCACCCACAGATCTGCCAGCCCCCACCTGCTTCTGGAATAAGTGGACTCCAGGCGCTGGCTTCCCTGGGTCTGCAGGGGCCGCGGCAGGTGGTGGGGCTTCCCCGTCTCCGTGACCGCGGCCACGGGCCCGGCGAGCCGAGTCCTCGTGATCCAGGGACGGGGATGGAGCCAGGCAGGGGGACGGTGTCTCCCGTTCCGAGTCCCTGCGGGTCCCTGACTCACGCTCTCGGCTGTGAGCTGCCGCGGGCCCGGGAGGCGTCTCCCTGCCGACTCAACACAGAGCACTGACATTGGCCACCGGTCCGGCTGCAGGTGACCGAGAACGAGGCGTGTGGGGCAGGCACTCGTCTTCCTCGACGCCATGTGACAAAAATACACCGTGACCAGCATTTGAATGTTCTCATTTGCTATTTTGAACTAGACCCACGTTAATTCTGCGTCTCAGACGTCCCTACGGCTGGAGATGGGCAGGTGAGCCCGCAGGAGGCCTCCCCTCGCTGCGTCGCCGGGACGTGCTCCGCTGACGGCACCCTTTATACAGACGCTCCAGTGCAAGGTCCCATCTCGCTGCCGCTCTAAGACGGTGTCCCTGACCTTTCCCACCCCGCACGGGGCGTTGTCCCTCGTGACATTGTCATTAACGGATGCAGTCGAGCCTGATTTCCAGTTTTATTTTGCTGTAAAATCTAATGCACGACGATTTACACTGGAACAGTTGCTAACACCATGTGTTGTAACCCCACTGTGAAACCCAGAGCTGTGTGTGTGTAGGTCTCGCTTCCACGGGGGCTCACGCACGGCTTTCTGCACTGCGTCCCAGCGTCTCCGTGCGTCCTGAGGCTGGAGCTGCACATGTCCTGGTCCCATCAGAGCTGGCCCCTTCCCGCAGCCCCTCCCGCGGGTGGGTGTGGAAAGCTTGTAAGAAGTCAGAGGCCCTTCTCGCTATCTGTTCATCTTGAACAGCAAGAACCTGCAAACATTCTTTTGAGCACGATGCTTGTGCACTTCAGAAATTAAACAGCGAGAGGCTGGCCGCCCGCTGGCCAAGACCAGAGGCACCCACCCGAGCTTTAGCTGGATCGGTGCTTTTCTCAGGGACAACACTCATTTTGTAAGTAAGCTGGGACTCCCACCAACTCGCGTAGACTGCACCCCCGTGTCCCAGCCGGCACGCACTGGGTCACCGCCCCTGAGCCCCCAGGGGCCCAGCCGGCGCTTGGGTGGCTGCGCAGCTGGGTCCAAATCCCAGTTCACACAACGACTCAGTTTGGGGCGTCAGCCTTCGGACCTGAGACAGACCGACAGCCCTGAGCAGCATCAGGTTCAAACATCCGTCTCTTGCTTCTCCACGCATTTCATCCCCACAGAGTCAGGCTCACCGACGATTCAATCGCATCGTGAAGTTCCCTCGGATGGGGACTGGAGTGGGCTCGATTACCACTTCTCTTCCCTCCCCCACAACGGCGGGTGCGGCACACGCGTGCACCTTCCCTGGACCCCAAAGCGGAACTCGCAGGCCTGTCTCATCTTATGCCAGAGAGATGGGAAGGGCGTTGGCCGGCGCTGTGTGAAACATGGTTTCTAGAAACGTTTGCAGGGCTCGTGGGTTTTCAGTGTCTGATGACTGGATCAGTTTGGGCTGATCTATAAGCCAAGGACGGGGAAGTCCCAAACCGAGTGGCAAGCAGGGTGATCGAGGGATGCCACCGCGATGACAGAGGTGCCGAGTGCTCTGGTCCACGTCCTGTGGCGGCCACCACACACCTGCTTCAGTGAGCAGTTAAGTGCCCGCCGAGCAGGTGAGACGTGGAGGGTCTCCGGGAAGAGAAAGGGTGGGGCAGATGAGGAAAATCAAATGGAACTTTTAGCCCTAAAAAAATTCAATAGTGGGGCATTTAAAAAAATTCAGTGAAGAAAGAACAAAGAACCAGTAAATTCAAAGACAGAACAACAGAGCTCACCCGCCACGGACAACAGAGAGAAACTAAGCGGCAATGAACGCAGCGTCTCACACCTGTGGGACCGTGACAAAGGTCTGAGAGCCTCGTCACACGGCCTCTAACGCACGAGAGGGAGAAAGGGGGGCCGAGGGGCACGGAAAACGCAACGGCCCAGAGCTTCCCAAACTCGGCGAAAAGAGAAAATCCTGGAAGCTGAGCACAGTCCAGAGAGAGCACATGCGGAGAAGCACACACAGGCACTCATCCTATCAGTGCTTCTGGGAAACAGAAGACCAGGAACGCAGGTGAAAGCAGCTGTAAAGAGACAAACGCATCGCCTGCGGAGAAAACGCCGTTCGGAAGCTGACAGACCACTCCTCGGGGACCATGGGGGTCCGCTGGCAGTGTGCTCAGGAAGGAGGGGTCGGCCCAGGACTCCGAGTACCTTCGGGGATGCGAAGAAATCGGGAGATTCTCAGATTACATGAAAACGCAGGGAGCTTATTACCTGCAGCGTGCCCCGAAAATGGTTGAAAGGAGTTCTCTAACGGGAACAAAAATAAAAAAAGGCCTAAAGAGCAAGGAATCCTGGCAGCTCAGGAAGAAAGGAGGCGGGGAACTGAGACGGGGAAGCACAAGAATTCCCCACGGCCCGCTGCCCCACTGCCCCATTGGCAGACGAGGAAACCGGGGCTCGGAGGCTGCGAGTTTCTCCCTGGAAACACCAGGAGACACTGGCTGGGCCCTAAAGCCTGTCCGTGCCTCTTCATCAGTAGGGGTCCCGCGGCGTAAAGGACCTCAGAGTGCTGTTGATGGGGGTCCTCCTGAAAGGGACAGGTGTTGCCCACAGAGGGAAAGGGGGTGCGCCTTTGGAGACGTAAGCAGAGTAAGAGTCCTCGCCACGTAAACTGAGAGTAAGTGTTTGGGGCGCTTCGGCGCTAGTGGAAGGAAAGCCGGAAGGCTGAGCTGGTCAACCCCGTGACCACAGTGAACCGAGAGTTGAAGGGGAAACTCTGTCCTGGGCTGGGGAGCTGGGGGGACAGAGGGGACAGCGCGGGGGAGGGGTGGGCATCGGCAGGCAGTCGGCGTGGGTGAGGGGCACATCTTCGAATCTTACATCTTACAACAGCGAGCTCGTCCTCTGATATTTCCACACTGATTAATTAACCTGTTTCCTTCTAAAATGTCCCCAGAATTAAAAACCACCTTCTGTGCTTACGAGGGGCCAAAGACCCGAAAGTCTTCTTTGATTAGGATTATTATTCTGACATCTGCCAGTACTCCCCGCTTGGACAAAGGTCCTGGACACTTACAAATTTTTGAGAGGTTCTTTGTCTAGTTTTCTTTGCCCCAACCACACACTTTCTAGGAGAACGGTGATTACATGGTGAGCATGTGGCTTTGCCATCATTGCTACAGTATCACAATTTTCTAACAGTAAACCTGAAATTTCCCGTGAAATATAAATGTAATGACCTGTCAAAGCCCTTTTTAATTCACAAAGAACTTTAAAAAAGTATTCGTGGATGTTTCTCAAAGAATACAAAATGGCGGTGTGATAGCTTTGTTCCTCATTTCAATCTTTTAAGGAAGATCGTCTATAATTTCCAACTTTGCACATTATTGAGGGATCACATTTTCCTGGGTTTCAGTTTATAGGTGAATTCTTTTGTTTGAGAATTAAAAACATAATTAACTGTACACACAAAGCTTCGCTTTGATTTCTGAGAAAAGCATCCACACTAGGGTTAGACCAGCACCTGGACAGTGAAGTGAACTTTTTTTTTTTTGTCATTAAATCTGCAGCCCACAGGAAAACAACTTAAGCCCAAAAAGCCCATTTAACTGCCTAACCATCATGGAACTGGTGTCTCATTTTGACAAAACTTCCTTTACTTTGAAATTTCATTGACATATATGCACAGGATATGCTGGTACCTTGAAATGAGAGCTCGGGTCCCACGCAGAGATGCCTCGAGACGGGACACAGACCTTCTGGGGGTGTCCGGCTTCCCCCCTGGGTCCCAGCCAGCACCTCGTCCCCTCGTGTCCCCTACTGAGGAGCAGGGGTCCTGTCCCACTGCAGAGAAATGGAGTCAGCCTGTAGGACGAAGGGACAGATGGAGAGGGACCATGGGAGAGGCCGGGAAAGGCCGGGATGACACAGGGATGGGGGCGTTCTGACAGCTTTGTGGGGAGAGAAACTCTGAAGCTCGTGTGACAGAAGTGGGTGGAGGGGGAGAGAAAACGCTGGTCTCCATGGAAATGCCCCTCGATCCCCTCTTTGTGAAGTTGCCAAAATACACACAGGCAGGATTGGTGAGAAAATATAAAATGTATCCGGTTGCTCTCCACGCCCATCCCATCCCGGGCACACAGCTCCCGGGGCCTGTGGTCAGAGCACCAGAGTGTTGTCGGTGAAGGGAAGAGGGGCCCCGGGCGGGGACGCCACCGGGAAGACAAGGCAGTGATGACAGTGTGAGGTTTGCAGCCCTGCCTCCCTCCAGTAACAATTGTTCACTGCGGAGGGGCTGGACATGGGGCCTCCACGACGCCCCAAAAGTATGGGGTTTGAGAGTCTCCAGGTGGGTGAACACGTCCACGAACCGGGCGGGGGTGACGCATCCCAACTCCACGGGGACAGAAGCTTCTGAGCTCGGGACCCTCCCAGACCTCCCCCTGCCTGGCTCACCTGGCTGTCCCCTGTGTCCCTAACCCCAGGCTTTAATGAACTGGTAAAGGGACATGAGTATTTTCCTGAGTTCTGCGAGGAGGGGTCGAGGGGACCACAGAATCTTCTTCCCAGTGGGTCAGGGGCACAGGGACAACGCGGACTGGGAACTGCCACCCGCAGCGAGGGGCAGACGGCCTTGTGGGGCAAGCACCACACCGGTGGGGTCTGGCCCCACGTCCGGGCGGGCCGTGTCAGAACCGAGGTGGACTGGGGGACCCCCACCCGGCGTCAACCCCCACTTGCTGGGAAAACTCCCCCACGTTCACCGCCCAGCAGGGTCAGAGGGAGACTTCTGTGGAGGGTTAAGGAGATGCTCGGGTGGGAAGATGGGACTTTTCCAGTCAATGGCGCCCAGGTAAACTTGAACTTCAGATGAACCACGAAGAAATGGCAGCGCAAGCACATCCCAAGTGCCAGCTTGTCCCGTCCTTCTCCTTCGTTTTTGTCGTCCCGTCTGGCAGCCGGCAGCTCCTGTTCTGTGAAGGGGTGGATTCTTGAGACGTGACTCAGCCCTTGGACCAAGTGTCTTTGGTGTGGCCTGTTCTGCAGACGACCCTGCGACCCAGGCTTTGACGTGACGATTCCGGCCACAGGCACCAGGGGGCGTCCTGGGGGCTTTCTAGAAGGGGACGACCCTGACCCTGACCCTGAACAGCCTGGAATTGGCCTGGGTGTGGGAAGTGCCGCCGCCTTAGGCCTGAAGGAGAAAATGACGGTCCCCCCAAACCTCTGAAGTTCACAAATGTAATAACACGATCTGTTCCAGTAACAATTGTTCTTTGTTTCCTGGGGATTTTATCCCATAATTAAAGCAATTAGTAAAAGAATCAGATGCATACAGTGAGGTCAGCTTTATAATTATTTTCCACTAGCTTATATGTGGCTGGATTTTTTTTAAAAAATGGAGTTAATTCCTACAGCAGAATAGAAAATCGTGCGATGGAAATTTTGCTTGCTTATTTTAAAATTTAGATTTTGGGAAGGAATTACACTCAGAAAGTCGTATGTGGGTTCTCATTGAGTCTGAGTCTGTGGAGGAGAGACAGCCTTTCCACGCCGGAGGGGCCACGACCCCATTCCCTGATTAGTCGCGGTGATCACTCACCAGACGAGGTAGCTGCACCCAGTGTCTGTGCCCTGAGCTCTGGCCTCAGCTCTGTGCGTTTCCCTCCTCCGGTAAACAGATGCCTGATGAGAAACAGACGTGGAAGGGTCTTCTCTCCTTTTTAAAGCTGTGCTAATGAATTCTCCCCCTCCCCACCCCGAAGGTCCCCATGTTTGCTTACCGGCCTTCGGCAGCCCCTCCCCGAATGTCGAGGAAGGTTCCAGGGGCCTTTCTGTCTGTGGAACCTCTTTGCCACATGGCCCCAGGGACCCTCCCTCCCAAACCCCGTCACAGACGCAGGACGGACGCCTTCTCTGAGCGGGTCCCCAGTGCCTCCCAGGTAAGGAGCTTCTCACATGGTGGCCTTTCTGGGTGGGGTCCCGTCCCCACCCTCCCTGACTCCTGCCTATTTTCCCTCTCGGTGAGGACATCACTTCTTCTGCGAAGCCCCCTTGACCCAGACCGAGGGGCGACCCGGAAGTAGCTCCCGCACACCCTGACCTCCTCTGTTACAATGACCACCCTCAACCATGAACGTTTGCCGAGAGGTCCCACCGGCCAGAGCGTCTTTGGGAGTGAGCCCCACTCACAGCTCGATCCCCGGTACCCCACAGAGCCGGTCCTCGGTGCCTGCTGACTGGATGAACACATCGACGTCTCTGCCGCCAGTTTAACACGTGTTTTCCGACGGCAAACCGGTTTCATGAGTGACACTGTCCCAGCTGCAGAAAGTGCGGGCACGGCCAAGCAGGAGGGGCCCCGGCACCTGCTTGTGGGGCCATTGCCCCCTGGAAAACCGAGGGAAGCGGCACGCTGCCCCAGGGCCACACCCCAGCTGTGACACCGAATCAGCCACTGGCATTAGAGGGCACGGGTGACACCCCCCGCTCCTCCGCCCCCGCTTTGGAAAGCCACGTGCGAGCTCGGATCTCCGTGCGAACTCATCGATCAGTGAACGACCCGGCTCGTCCCTGAGTCTGAGTCCCGCCCCAGCCGAGGCCGTGGCTCTGTCGACGATGTTTGACCACTTGACGCTTAATCTGTTTTCCAGGCTGGCAACTGTTCAGTGGGTCAGCGGCCGAAAGAAAACACCATCGACTGACTTACTTACAATGACTGTACTGAGAGTCCAGCATTCTCTCTAGTCTTGTGAAGACTGACTCAAACGAATCGACTGGAATTATTGGCTCGGCAGTGAGCCGGCCCACAGCGGCCGTCAGCGGTGCGCAGAGCAGCCCTGGTGCCCCCGGTCTCTGCGCAACCCGGCACCCGGGCGTGAGGGGGCCTGGCGTTTGACGGGCACGAGACAGGAAAGCCAAGGAGGCAACCTCAAACGCTCGTGTTAGGAGAAGACTGTGCCGTTTCCCGTCCCCCCAGCAGACCAGGGGCAGCTCTAGTGCTGCCCACAATCAGCAGTCCCCGGGGGCCAGGGGCTGCCCCACTCTGCTCTCCTGTCAGGGCGGACCCCACAGCACAGCCGCCCTCCTGGGCAGCCAGACGACGCCGGGCGATTGCAGCGGTTTTTCCCATTTCCCGTTATTACTGCGGGGGGCGGAGAGACCTTGTACGGCCGCGCCTCGAGCCGCCTGGGCCACCTGCCGGGGACAGTGAGCACCCATGGCTGCCCGTCCCGCCCTGGCGAGCTGAGGCGATGCCTGCCTCTCGGACGGAGGGTTTGGGCCACACAGGAGCCCCTGCCAGCGCTGGCTGGGGCGCTCCAGCTCCCCCACGTGTTCATAACCATGGCCCCTGAGCCTCCAGATTTTCAGCCAAGCTGCTGTGAAACAGCTTCCAACCTGCGCTGAGTCCTAGTCGAGATTTTTTTTTTTACATTTAAACTGTCTCAGAGTCCGACATCTGTGTTCTAAGAGGCATTCTAAAAGGAAATGTTTGACTTAAGCAAGTTACCACACCACAAAACACGGTGCAAACACTTTACTCCCAATCGCCGACTCTTCGGGAAATCCCGGGACATGTGACTTCCCGGGACGCCACTGATCTCCACTCCGGGCTGGCTGGGCGTGGACGAGGACGCGGTGCTCTTTCCGTGTGCTAGACGCAGGAGACAGACGAGGACCACAGCCCGGCGGGGGCAGGCTGCCGGGCCCCGAGTCACGGCTGCACCGTCCCCGTCCCCGTGTCCGACTTGGGAACCTCTCCGGGACACAACGCCCGGGGAACGCCCTACACAGCACCAGCTTGGAAATCTTACCGCTTCACTTCCCTGCCTCCTGACCTTGGCGTGAAACAAAGTGATCAAATGCAGATACATTTCTCCGGAGGGGCGGGGCTCCTTCCTGGACTCCGAGCATCACTTGCATTCAGAAACCTCTGCAATTACCCTTTGTGGACTTTGGGATTAGAGGCCTGCAGTCTCCGAGTTCAGCTCTCAGTGCAGAAGTGACCTAAACGTATCCTTCCCCGCTGTATCCTTAACGTATCCTTCCCCGCTGTATCCTTAACGTATCCTTCCCCGCTGTATCCTAAATGTATCCTGCACTTAGCAATGCAGCCCTGTGGACCCCACGCGTGTCTCCCTGCCTGGATTTAATTGTCTCCATAGCGTGAAGAGCCATCCGACCCCCCTAAACACCTCGCTGAGAGAATCCGTCTGTCCCCCCAGGCTCTGAGTGTGAGCCCCGACGGGGAAAGGCCTTTTCTGTTACCCCACTGCTCCCTGTCTCCTGCGGGGCCAGTGGGTTTTCACCTTCACCTCCTTTGCTCCCCGTGCGCTCTGGCTCCCCGGCCCCTGGCCCGGCTCCCTCAGCCCTGTGTCCCCTCCCCCGCCATGGTGTGTCTTCTCTCTCTCTCTTCCCCTCCCTCTCTCTCTCTCTCACTTTGGTTCTTGGCTCCAGTGCCCCCACGTCAGGGAGGCCTTCTGCGTCCGACCCACATAGAGAAGCCACCTCACCGTCCCGCGGGGCCGCCTCCCTTCACCCGACTTTCCCCACGGCACGGACGGCCACCACCACTCGCTCTCCCCTCCCCGTCTCCGGGGTTCCCCCAGACTGGTTCCCCCAGCACTTCTTCCCCAGCCCCCACAACGGCCACTGCCGCGGTCTCGTCCTGCAACAAGCGTCCGTTGGATCGACACACAATTTCTGTTTCTAGGAAATGTAACGTTGTCTGTGTACCCACCTTGCTATAGAGTATTAGAAAAACTCCAAAGTGTTTTCCCGATTGTCATGATGATCTCCCCCTAGAAAAAGAGAAAAGTTATGCTGACTGCGTCCTAGTGAAACATTAGTGTTTGTTACCTGAACTCTCCCGGGAGTCTCAGAGCTACAGACGTGAGCTGACACTTTCCCGCCGCCTTCGGCAGGAGCCGTCTGGACCTCACTCCCCTGTGCACACCCATGCTACCATGTGACCACGGGGGCTGGCTTCACCGAAAACGTGCGAGCTTTTCTGACTTTGTGCTGTTAACCCGTCGGGCCGTCTGTTATTGCTAGACCTCCCCTCCTCCGGGCAGGCTTGGGAAGGTGAGCCAGAGGCAAACACGACCCCACTACACGGACGGGCCGTGTGCACCGGGCCAGGCCGAAGCCCGCGCTGCTGTGATGGAGGCAGACGGGAGTGGGGGGCGCCCGGGAAGAGCTGAGACGCGGACCGGGACAGAAACTGGCAGAACCTCGGACCCAGGCAGAAACTGGCAGAACGGGCCCAAGCCCTTCCTTCTGGCAACACGTTCCAAGCCCGAGGCTGCATCTCGAGCCTTTAATGGGACTGTGGGTGAGCCCCAGGGGCAGGGAGCTGGGGCTCCACCTTGTGCCCCAGGGGAGAAGGCAGCCCCCCCAGGAGAGGGTCCCGCCCAGGAAGGGGAGGGCAGGACAGGTGAAGAGCCTGCCTATGGCTCTTTCATCCACAAAATCCAGTGAGTAACCCTTCCCCTCACGGGGGGCTGCTCAATGGCCACTGACATACAGGACGTTCTTCGGGACCGTTCGCTGGACAGCCCGCACGGAGCAAAGGAGCGAGACCAGGCCGGTGTCTCACACCGCACACGACACACGGAGTGAACTCAAACCGTCAGGGCCTCGCCGGGGCGCGACCCCATCGGCCCCTCGCCCTGGTCTCAGCGAGGACCGTGTGGATTCGACACGAGGAGCAAAGACAGTGACGGCGAGACCGAGACACACCAAACCCCTAAAGACAGTGACAGTGAGACCATGACACACCAAATCCCTGCACGGCGAAGGCGCCACGTGGAAAGGCAGTCAGCAGATGGGAGAAATATCCGCTCGCTACCACCGAGGCGTGAGCGCCAGCCGGGTGTTACGGGGGGACGGGAAGCGGAGACTGCGGTCATCCACGCGTCCACCCGGCGAGGCAGCCGGGGACCGAGAAAGGCCGCCGGGCTGAGAAAGGCGCTGTTCAAAGCGAGAGGAGGCGGGCACACGCCTTTTTATCAGGTGGATCCTTGCTGACATCCACTCGCTGACAAGCATTTAAGGAAATCCTGTCTCTTTCCCTTCCTGGCCCACCGACCTTCCCAGGTTCTCATTTATTTGGTGCTGTTTTCAGCTGTAAACACAGCTCTGTCCACAACAAAGCACGAGGATGGATACTAAACAGTTACAGCTCCCCCTCTGAAAGGGACACATCCCACTCTCCTGTTAGCTCCAGGGACACACGATTACTGTACAAAGTGCCAACCCTTCACTCGAAAGGCGGCTCTCCGGGAAGGGGGCCACGCTCAGCAGCCTTTGAGTAGACCCCGCGTGGCCACGTGGACGGGCAGAAGTGGGTGAGGGCCCCCGCCGGCAACCGGCAGGTCCTGGAGACTTTTACCAGCCGGAGGTGGGAGCAGGGGAAGGTCGTTCTGACAGGCTCGCCAGCCCTTTGTCACCAACCGTGTCCCCAAGTTGGGAATGGCAGAGTCCGGAGAAGCCTGGACCCGAGTGCAGCCCACCTCACTTTCGGACGGCAACCAACCTGAACTGCAGTTGGGGCGTTTGCGGGGCACACTTGACACGGAACCCCCTCGAGGCTGGGTTGTTATTCACTGCTCAGCGTGGGCACAGGCGCCTGGCCCACGTGCTCGGACACACAACTTCGAAACTCGGAGAAGGACGAGCCACAGTGGCCACGGAAAGAGAAAGGGTGTCGGGTGAGCTGTGGGGGGAGGGCGCCCACCCACGCTCACTGGGAGGAGCCCATCTCCTCCGAGCACCTTCCCGCGTGCCGGGGAAACGAAGACGTTTCACTCACGTTTCCTTCTGTCCTATCTGCGCAGACGGTCACCTCCCCACACGAGCCGTTTCCGCCCGCTGTCCTCAGGCCCCACGCAGCGGCTGGGGGCTGCCGCTGGCGCAGGGAGCCCGCCGCCTCGCCCGGCAGACGCCCTCACGGGTCCTCTCTCCGCCTTCCGTCAGTGTCCTGGGGGAGGGGTTGCTCTCCGGTGCTCGTGAAAGGCCCCACAGTTTGCCTGTGCCATGTCAGCTTCGACTCGTACAAAGGCTGGGAAGGTAGATTTGCCCACGTTTTGAAGCCGTGCAGATGGAGATGCTGTCGAGGTTAAGACACTGGCCCAAGGTCGAAGCTCCTGTTGAAACGGGAACCGAAGCCCAGGTGGGCTGGTCGGTCACTGGCAACCAATGATGGTAACGGAAATAGCCACGACAAGCACACTTAGTGGGCTCACTGTGTGTTCAGCACTTCACATCGCCTGACAAGCTCAGGAGGCAGGTACTATTATTTTAAATTCTTTCCCTTATCCTCACCTGAGGACATGCTTATCGATTTTAGGGAGCAGGGAAGGGAGGGAGGGAAACATCGATGTGCGAGAGAAACCTGACCGGGAATCGAACCTGCAAACTTTCGGTCTGCAGGACGGTGCTCCAGCCGGGGAGCCACCCGGCCAGTGCCAGGCAGAAACTGTCTCACCTGCCTTTCCAGGGCGAGGAGGTCGAAGGGCAGAGAGTTTTCGGCACCTGCTCAGCATCACACAGTAAGCGACGCGGTCAGGAGTCCTTCCGGGTCGGACGTCAGGGTCGCTGTCAGACACCTGGACACAGGACACGGCATCCCCCTCAGGGCCTTTCTTGCTCCTCCGGCCACTTCGGGGTTTCCCCAGCACGTCCCCAAGTCGCTCCTGCGCTGAGATCCCCCCACGGAACGGGAGTTCGGGGGCGGCCGGGCCCCAGGGAAGGGCCGGGTCTGCATGGCTTGGACCGACCCCCTGCGGCCGGGTCCCTTCCTTGCCTGTGGGCCCCGGGAGGCTCTGGGGCATGGACACTGCCTCCCGTGGGCAGCACCGCCCCAAAGCGGATGCATTCCGCAGTGGATGGCGCCTTCTCAGCAGAGCCTGGGAGGCCGAGATCCTTCCGCCTCCTCAGCCACCTGCCCCCACCCTTACAGACGGGAGAAGGTGGGGTTTCTGGTGGGAGCTAGGGTCTGTAAGCAGATTCCCCACGGAGACCTCTCGACGTCCCTCTTGGGGGGCCCTTCATTCAAGGGCATGCTCTAAAAAGAACTCCCCACTCGTAGTGTCAGAATTGAAAGCTCTACAGAACTTGGCAGGGGCGTCCACAGATGGGGAGGGTGGGGGTTACTTACTTATTTTTGCCCCATATTTGAGCATATTGGCTCCCATTTTCTAGGTAACAGGAAACCGTTGTGGAAAAAAAGTGTTTTTTTCTGTTCAATTTTTTTCCCACTGTGAAGGTGCCCACGAGAACACAGCTGCTGCTGTCTTCTTTCTACCTTTGTATCTGTTTCTAAATGAATTTACAACCGATATGGCTTTGTTTGATTTTATGCCTAACACTCTGACTTAATAGGGAATTGCTAAGTCCAGCCCGGTCAATAACATCTTTAGTAAGTGAGGACTGCCCATAAAGCACCAATTAATCATGACGGCTAACATTCATCACTTACACTGAGCTCAGCGTGACAAATATATATATAAAATACATCGGGAAGGTATGGTGAAAATCTGGGGACAAACCGATGTGCGCCGTGGATCCGAGTTCCATTTGTCGAGTCCAATCGATATGATAATGAGAACTATTCTCACGGCCTCGGGAGCAGGTTCGGCGCCCGAGACTGGAGTGAATTTAATTGACACTTTCCTTAGATTCAGAATTGCCTCATCCGTGGAGCCTCCACGTGAATTTCCAATTCAATTTCAAACTCAAATGGGGGTTCCCCAAACCTGAGCACCTTGTTGCAGCAGCAGAAAGTGAATTACGTGGGTAACAACATTTCATCAAGCTGAAACTCAGCGCGAGTGTCCAAGGCGGTAAAACTGCAAATAAATTGCTAAGTCTCAGGGAAATTGATGACTTGCTTGTATCATGTTTAAAACCAGGACGACTAGTTAAAAAGAGAGAGAAGAGAAAGCATCCCTTTCACATGGCACGTCTCACTGTTATTTTCAAGTTCAAAACGGAGATTGGAGCAAAACGCTGTCCCCTGACCCCTCCGCTTCAATTAGCGTTAAGTTCGGTGACTCTGAGCGCGCGTGCGCAGCTGCACTCCCCGGGGCTTTTTTTTTTTTTAACTAAGGTTTTCCTACTCACAGATTTTTAAACACGTATAGTCACAGTGTCACTGTATTATAACGACCACATAACTTTCAGCTGCAGGGGAGGCAAACAATTGCCTCGACCCTCCGAGGGGCCTGGCTGGGTCTGGAAATTATACTATAACCAGGACCAGAAGAAAAGCGCCGCATTTTATCCAGCGTTGACGCGCGCACGGAGCCCGCACAGGCGCACAGAGGCCAGGGCCAGGGCGCTGCGCCCGCAGCGTGTGCCGAGTGCGCCAAGAATCGACGCTTCCGCGCGGCGCGGACAAGACATGGTGGGTGGGGTAGGGGGGCGTGGGTGTGAAGCGGGGACCGGGCAGGTGCGGGAGACTTAGCAGGGGTGTTTGTACCGGTTGCTCAGCCCCAGATTCCCAGTCCCTGGTAACAGCATGTCTGCTGTCCTCGCGTGCCAGGAGCTCTGTCCACAGGGGACATTTACAGCCCGTTTCTGGGTGGGTGGGGTCGACGCAACATCCCTGCTCCTGCCTCTCAAATTCCTTCCCCTGGACCGTGTGGCACATCCAGGACCCGTTTGGGGGCAGCACGTCCCGACCCCATCCCAGCTAATTGTCAACAAAACTTGAAACAGGGCACCCCAGGCGAGGCGCGCTCTCTGCCACCTAGCAAACATTGCAAGCAACTCAGATATCGTTGTAAGAAATTTTAAGAAGCACCAAAGCCCACCCACTAACAGCTGCTCAGACAGACGAAAATAACCCTTAACAAGCGATAAGAACACACCGTGTCCTTCTGGAGGCCTGTTTGAAAGTCTCGGTGAACCCTGACCAGAGAGAGAGTCAGAGAGTCCCTGGGGCCATCCCCGTGTCCCCGCATCCGTGTGCCCTGCGTCCCTGTGTCCCTGCACCCCCACGTCCCTGCCGGGAATGGTCCACTGAGAGATGTGGTCACACCTCAGGTACACAGAGAACAAAGGAGCTGCTCGGGAAGGAACAGGTGTGGGAGGAGGAGGAGGAGCGGGAGTAGCTTACCTGCCCAGGATCCTCCCAGAGCGGGAGCCCACGTCTGGGTCACCGTGGCCTCTGCCCCGGGTGCAGGGTGGGGCTCGCCCTCCAAGGTCACCCACTGCGGAAGGGCAGGGGGCCTGGGACCAGCCTGCTCCACCTGCCACCACAGGGAGGCCGGCGTCGGGTTTGCAGAAGAGGTGCCCCCTGTGAATGCCATCAAGCCAGGTGCACTGGCTGCCTCTACAGGAGTGCCCACCACTCGGATGTCCCCAGGTGACAGTCCATGGAGCACTTCCCCCAGAGTCCCCCGGAGGGCTGGCAGGGCCGGGCGGGCCTAGCAGGAGCCGGCTCAGGGGGAAGGCCGGGTCTGATGCCGAGGACAGAGAAGGAAAGGCTGGTCTGGGGGACAGGCTTGGGCATTGCTGGCCGTCCCAGACCCAAGGGGCAGCCTGCAAGCTCCGCCCAGACCTGGGACTGTGGGGAGCCACCTCCTCTGTGGCTGAGGAACCCTGTGGAGCACGGTGGGCTGTCCCACTGTCCTTGCTGGGGTCTGGTCCCCTCAGGAAGGTGGCCAGGCCATGCTGCTCTGCCTCGGATGCTGAGGAAGCCTCTGTGACCTGGGGTCGGAGGCTGGCGTGTGGATGCCTGGACCCCGGCCCCACGCCTCTGACTCAGAAACCGTTTCCACAGGGCGGTCTGTGTCCTCACCCTGCTGGGCGAAGCCCACCCAGGACGGCCAGCCCTGCGCTGATGCTCTGTCTTCCAGATAGTCCCCCAAAGTGGGGGATGGGCTGGGACCCCTTTGCGTGCCTTCTGTTGCTCTTTATTCGCTCAGTCTTTTCATGGGGAGCCCGGGATGGTGCCGAGGGCACATTCACGGGGCTGCGTTCCTCGCTGCCACCTGGTCCAGAAACGTGGCTTTTCTTGATTGTTTGACATCGATTCTGTCCTATTCCACATTTTATCCCTCTTTTAACTTTTAGAAACTGGGAGGCGAGAGAGAGAGAGAGTGTTAGAGGTGAGGAGCTGACCCCCTCTCACGGCGGGTGGAAGAGCAACAGGGTGGTCCCTGAGCGCACGCGTCGCCCGCCCGTGCAGCTCTGGGCCCCGAGGGTCCACGCTCCTCCACAGAAGCCCCCGCCCACGAACGTTCACGGCTCCTTGTTCGTGAACCGTGTGTGTAGTTCCAGGTCGCTCTTCCAAGGCACCGATTTCCTCTCTCTTCCCAAACCCCCGCCTCCTAGGGGAGATGGGCGCGCCTGGCCACGCTCAGCTCCTCCAGGCACGGTCACGGCCAACGTTTCACAGGTCGTCCCGGGAGCTCACGTGGCTTCCCGAGGCAGGCGACGCTCTGCTGGGTCAGCCCGAGGGCCTGGGGCCCTGGTGTGTGTTCTGTGAGTTTGTCATTTTCCCGGCACAGTGGCAATGTTGACAGAATGTTCTTGTGCTCATTGGAAGGCTACTTTGTGATATTCAGTACAGAGAAAGCCCGCCCTCCATGAAACCAGAGTCCATCTTCCCAAATGCAACAACCGTTAGGAGAAAAAAGTTCCTGATGGGAAACCGATCGGCTAAATTGGTTTGAAACATCTCCTTAAAATGTGGTTTATGGGTTAAAGGGAAGGTTGTTTTCTAAGGCACAAACGTCTTCTGATTTTCAGCTACTTCCCATTTCAACAGCCTCCCTTCTCCCGTTTTTAGCGGTTTCGGGAAGGAGCTGCCTTAAGGAGAGGGTGGATTTGTGGGCGCACAGCAGCACCTGCCCAGGTGTCCGACCCCGGGCAGCACCGAGTGCGATGCTCAGACCCAGCTGAAGCCGAGCCCATCTGCCCTCACGCAGGCTTTCCTCTGTGCGAGTTCTCACGCCTCGGGGGCCGCCATGGCCCATCCGTGTCCGGTCCACATCCCAATATCCCATGGCCTGTCCTGCTCGGCGGCCCATCATGGATCAGACTCCCGGTGAAGGACAGGCCCGCTGGCCCTGCCAGGGTGATGGGCTCCTCCCCCGGGGACTGCAGACCGCCCACCCCGCTCACACTGCAGAGCCTGAGGAGGCCTGGCCGCTCCCTGGAGACGATCCAGGACTGATGTCAGACAGGGCGACCTGGATGCTGGGGAGGCAGACGCACCAGCACGGTACAAAGGCCCCTGCATTATCCGCCTTCAAACGGCTGCGTGTACAGCAATCGCCGCTGAGAGGCCCAGCAGAGACGGGCTTAGAGGAAAATCAATGCATTCTTTTTTTTTTTGTATCCCGTGACACAAGCTCTCCACCTGAACATGTTCTATCAGCTCCATTGTCGGGGAGGAACAGGGTCTGGTGTCTCCAACGGGAAGGACCAGCTCCCTGCAGGGGAACCGGTCCAGGGCCAGCGGGTGGAGGAGGGGCGCCCTGCTCACCGGGGGGCGGGGCGTGCTGCCGCTCTGTGGGCGTGGCCGGTGCTCGCGCTCACTGTGCAGGCTCCTCCTCTGTCCGGCTGCTGTGGGTCCGGAGTTGCTTCTACTCCGGGCCCTTGAGTAACGCGAACAAAATCAACTCCGTGTGGAGCCAGGTTCCGACTCCCAACAGGCAGGAGCAGGCAGCCAGGGCTCCCCTGGACCCCAAGAGTTGCAGACGCCTGCTCGTCTGGAGCATGAACGGCGGTGCCCAGCAATGCGGGGCGGACCCCAGGACACGGGTCAGGGAACTGGAACCGAAACTTTACCTCTGGCTTTCGCTGGGTGTCTTCCTTAAGGGAAGAGGAGGACAGGTTTATAAGACTCACGCAGTCTCACTGTAAATGGGGCCCATGCGGAGAGAGCGAGATGAGATGCTCGCACGTTGTCGGGTGGACCTGCGTCTCCCTCAGTGGTCTCTGGGTGCACAGAACAATACCCTGGAGAGGTGGCTGGAGATTCTGTCTTTGCCCACCCCACACCCCGACTTACTCAGACCTGTCACCGTGTCAACCTAGGAGAGTCACATGTCCTGTCACATTTAAACCCGAGACCCCTAGGACCCCGCACCCTCAGCACTGTTAACACAGAGCTGGGGACTTCACTGCTGAGACTGCTATGCAGCGTCCCCGCTCTCTCCTCACTAGATGCCAGTACAGCCCCCCTGTTGTGACAGCTGAAAATGTCCCAGGCATTGCCGCGTGTCCGCTGGGGCGAAACTGTTTCTGGCTGAGAACCACTGATTTAAAAATCTGAAACAGAGGTGGTGAAACCCGTAGAATACTTTTTATCAAGATAACAGATGTGCAAGCTGCCATCTGGAATATAAACATTTTGTCCCTCCTTGTCACTTACATTCTGGCTCTGCTACAATCATTTCTTGGAATTCACCACAAACACTTTTTTTTAAGTTGTGAGAATAAAATCCAAAACTGCAAAACAGACCCTCAAAGGTAAGGCGCAGAGAGCCAGCTTCCAGGGGAGCCTGAGGAGATGCTTTTAAATGCAGATTCCTCTTCCCGTCACCATGGCAACAGAGATGGGGCGCCTCTCTGAGCAGGCGCTCCAGCAGGACACATTCCGTTTCAAAGGAGCCACAGACCCAGATGTCCCAGTGTGCAGGGAACACACCAGCCTTCCCTCCCAGGGTGCCTGTCACTCAGTCCTGGTGCAAACCCTCGGGATTGTTAAGGGTGGAAACAATTCGACCACGTTCACTCAGGCATCACTTTGTCAAGTCCCTCCTGGGAGTTTCCGGTCCCTGGACTCTTGCCGGGGCGGAACAGTGCCCTTTCTGAGCACCTGGAGGTTCCTGAGGTTGGGAGATGAGTGTGTCCAGGACGGTGAGGGAACAGGACTCACTCCAGTATCTGACTCCAGGCTGGGAAGGGCCCAGCCCTAAGAGAGGAGCTGATCCATTGTCTGCAAAGGGGGGGGGCAACTGCTCTCTATTTTTTCTTTTGTTTCCATGAAAGTTTAAAATATGCTTAGAGTTATGTTTAGAGCCAGAGATATCTTTCAAAATCGCAATCACAAAGTGCAAGACACAAGCGGTGAGTTTCTTCCTACTGGGATTAAAAGCCGTTATTGGGGACGTGTCCTGTCCGGATTGTCACCGTCGAGGGTGAGGATGGCGAGTGAGGCACGGGGCCCGGCTTTCTCAGGCTCCGGCACCTCGGTCGGAAGAGCGCAGGGACCGAATGCCTCCCTTTCTGCACTCGGAGCTCGGGAGGTGACGCGGACGGAGCCAACCACGTCTCCGTCTTGGTGCAGAACCAAATCAGAGAGGTTCTAGGCCAGTGCCTCCGTGATTCCAAAAAGCCGTCTGGGAAAAACAAGACAGGACGTGTGGCTCACCCACGTCCTTCGGGAAGGAAGTTGTCCTGGCACCCGACAGAATCCCGCGCCGTGGTTCCACGTCTGGAGCGAGTCCCGGCCGTGCCGCGCGGGGTCGGGCTCCCCAACACCGGTGCTCTGCACCGAGGCTGTCCTCCCGTGTCCTCCCCTCCAGGCCAACTCCCCGCTCCCCAGCCTCTGTTAGCATTGGTTAAGCTTTCATCTCCTAACCGACGTGGGGTCTTTCTTGAGGTGCCATGTGCTTTGTAAATGAGGACAGCTGCTCCAAAAGTGAATTCAGAGCTCAACAGAACGCAGCACACATGGCACTTCTGAAGTCCCCATCTGTGTCATCTGGACACCGTGTTCTGGGAAGAAAGAGAACCTTGTCTCATCACTGAGATCCTGGCTAGTCAATGAGCTCAGGTCCTTGGGAACCCTCACCCCTGCTTCTTCCTGAAGTTGTCTTCAGACACACTCGGATAAGTAGCACGTTCGCCTCCACGCGTGATGACAAGCCCGCCAGGCCCGGGGCCAGCGGTGACGCAGCGGCTGGGCCGGCCAGAGTCCCAGGTGTGAACGGGGAGGTGATGAGGCGGACGCCAGGGTGCTCTGCATCCAGGGGAGTGAGTCTGAGAGTCTGAGGTGGATCCAGAGAGCTGCGTGAAGAGAAGTCTGCAGAAATTTCAGGTCGACTTCTGTCTTCATTGTTCCGAATGAGAAAAATGGGGAAAAGTGGAGGAGCTGGGGTTTGCCAACGTCTCTCCTTCGTATCAGATTCAGCCATGCGTGCAGCAATGATGATGTTACACGGGAAAGGATACTTTGTTGTCAAATTACAGGACACATACATTCAGATAACTTTTTAAAGGGCTGAATATATTTT
This sequence comes from Trachops cirrhosus, assembly GCA_028533065.1. Taxonomy (NCBI): domain Eukaryota; kingdom Metazoa; phylum Chordata; class Mammalia; order Chiroptera; family Phyllostomidae; genus Trachops; species Trachops cirrhosus. The sequence goes on from CM052544.1 coordinate 225,605, forward strand.
GATGTATGTTTGCCCCCCACCACCGCATCAACTTCAGATTGACTTTGGAAATGGCAGTCAGTCTGAAAGCTAGCCATTGGCTTAAATGCTTATCTCTTCAGAATAGAACAGGTGTTCAACAGCCTAAAATAAAAAAAAAATAAGTAAACCGAAAGAAAAAAATCAGAGTCCTACAAAGCACGTAAGGTCAAAACGAACGATTTTGAAAACCACTGACAGGAACGTTCCAGTCCATGCAGACGCCCGCCTGCCTTAAGGACAACTTTCGGCCAGGCCGGAGGGCCTGACGCCAATTCCCGAGGGGAAACCACTGCATTTGCAGGGAAGGCCTGAGACCCAGCGGGGGAGGGGACTGTCAGGTGGAAAGGTGTCTGTCCGTCCGCAGACAAGCGGCTGTCCCTCTGGGCTAAGTCGTGAAGAGTCATCGATTCACCCCAAGAGCAGCAAATGAGGGGCCGGGGTCGATCGCAAGTTGCAGGGAAGGGCAGGCACCCAGTGATCAGAAATCAGCCACGCTTCGCAGGAATATTTAAATCCCCAAATTAATCTAAAAATGCGGGGGGAGGCGGCGAACATCCACATTTAAATAAAGGTGTATTGATTTCAGTGTGTCACTGGCCACAGCTGGTGCCCATTTGCTTGCGACATGAGAAGTTTTAGAAGATCGTGAAGATCCACTCTTGTCCGTCCTGCATTTTGGGACAAGAAGAGGGAGAAGAGGACCTGGCTTCCTTTATCTGGTCTTCAGATCAGTGTTGCTGGGTCCCCTAAGAGACATTCAGCTCCAGGCTCATCCTAGGACGGCCGGGGACCGAGCAGGTTGTGTGAGGGACACTTCGCCCTGTGATGGGTGACTTCAGACGCCAGGCGCCCGAGCCGCAGAGCGGCATGTTGGTGTCCGGGGGGCGAGACCCCACGAGCTGCCCCTCACTGCACTCCAGATGTTGTGTTACTACGTGGCCTTAGATTTGACAGCAGAAGGCTTTGCGTGGCAGACGCGCCCAAACGCGCCAGGGGGTTACGTCCCAATAATCCCATCGTGTGCTGAAAACGCCGTAAGGTGAAAACGCAGGTGCACACCTAACCTTGGAGCGTCCTCGCTCAGCCCGGCCTCCGCGTGCGCAGCGCCCTCCTGTGGGCCAGCAGGTGCACAACGTCGGCCGGCGCAGTGAGTCCACCGCGGCCCTGCGGGGAGCTGCCCCGCCCCCCGCGTCCCACAGAGCGTCAGACCGCACGCCAGCAAAAGACCAAAATTCCAACCTCAAACTACGCTTTCCACCGACTGCGAACGGCTTTCACTCCGCCGTCAAGTCGAAAAATCCGGAGTCAAATCAGCCAAAGTCAGGGACCTCAGCACCTCCCAACGGCTCCGCCTCCTCACACCATCACCTTTGGGTGTCGGGATTTCAACCCGTGAATTTCAGGGGGATACAGACGCTCAGACACCCCATGCTCCTTACCTGCCGTCGCCGGCCTTTCTTCTGGGGCTGCATCTGGCCGCATCTGTGGGGAAGGGCAGCAGATCCCCAGCTGGGCGGCCGTGTGTCCAACAGCAACCTGGGGACCCGTTTCTAAAGCCGAAGGGAGACACGAGGTGACCAAACGCCAGCCTCGGAGAAAACCCGAATTTTGCGTCAGCCCACTATTTGATGTCTCCCCATTATCTCTCTTTCTAGGTCGCTGAGCCACAAAATTGCTTGCATGTGCTGAGAACAGCATCGCCCAGGAGACAGTTGAGATGGAAAATCCCCAGGAGACCCGCCAGAGGTGATGGCTCACCCTCCGGGGAGCAAGGCAAGGTCGTGACGTAAAGATGAACCCGGCAGGGGTTCGGCCGTAGCCGGCGAGGGCGCACCCACTCGAGGAGCTGCTGACGCAGGCAGCCCGGGAGGGAGGCGGGAGAAGCGGGCGGGCGGGCGGCCCTGGCTGGTGTGCGTGGCCCAGGGGCTTGGAGGGTCGTCCTGGCGGCCAAACGGCCGTGGGCTCGATCCCCACTCAGGGCACCTGGTGTGAGGTGACAGGATGGGGAACGTGCCCTCCTCCTCGCAGTGTGGCCAGGCGTGGGCTCCAAAGAATCTGGGAAAGCAGGTCCCAGCATGTGGCTGTGGGAAGGCAGCGGTGCTCGGCAGGAGCGGAACTTGTTAGGGGTTTGGATAGGCCCCTTGGAAGATGCAAAGAACAACGTGCTTTCTGTTCTTCCAGAAACTGCAGCCTCCTTGGCGGCCCGGGATGTGACGCAAGGGAAGAATCGCAGGTGTGGGGGGAGCAAGACGAGGCTCTCAAATCACGGACCTGTCATACGTGAGGTTTTCACGCAGGCCGCCGGCCGTCGGAGTCGCGAAAGCGAGCCAGGGAGGGAGCGCGGTTCACACGCTCACTCCGCACCGGGCACCCTGCGCCCACTCGGCGCTGCTGTTCTAAGAATCCCTAACTCCTTCTGGATTTCAGGCTTCGTTTGTCCTTCATCGTAAGAGGTCAGTCGGCAGCAGGTTCTCTGAAACTGTAGGTTTTTGCTGCCTTAAGAAATGTTCCCTTTGCTGTAGTTAAAATGTGATATAACTAACACTGCAAGTTAAAGACTGTGGCTGCCAGGAGAGGTGGCAAGGCCCGCAAACGGGAGTTTGCATGTGAAGATGACAAATGCATCAGGTAAACCCTCTGAGACCACTAACACCCCACCGTCTGGTGTTTTTAAAGCTCTGCTAGAGACTTGCAACGTTGGAAAGCATTAGTGGGTCTTGTAAAGTCACGTCACTTCTGACTCTGCAAACCAGGACTTGGGACCCGAAATGTTGACACCTCTCTAGAAGGAAAAACGTTCGTTCGTAGATCAGGACTTAGATCGGATGGATTTGGGTGTGCAATAGGACTTAAAATAGATTTGACTATAGCACACAGTACATGGTGAGACCAAGTTTTATTTTTAATACAGAGCTTTACCGTGACTTTCACCCTCTAAACCATTTTTTGCCCAATATACACAAACCTAGAATTTAGAGAGAGAATTATCCTCCACTAAATCTTATTCCTGAACTTGTTTGGAGCAACGCTTTCCTTGTCACTAAAGAATGAAGACAAACAGCTCCGAGATTCGATTTGTGCGGAGATAATCCTAATCGATATCTTTTAAGTCTCTAAATGGTTATTTTTCAATAAATGTATTCATGTTCGGCTTTGGAGTGTAATAATTTATACTTCATTTAATTGGCCTAAATGCCAAGAAATTATCACTTTAAAGCTTTGTTAATTAATTGGGCTGCTGCGTAGATGCCCTGAGAAACATTTCGGAGTCTGGTGGACGCACACACCTGTGGGGACGCACACACCTGCGGGGACACACCCCTGTCTCGGGCGGCCCGGGCTGGGCACGCTCAGTAAGTGTCAGCCTCCGCAGCGCGATTACACGACCCGCAGGCCGCGTACAGAGGCTGCAGCGTGGGCACAGGTGTGACGCATGTATTCATGACGGGATTTGTCTGCTTGGCACTGAGAGGCCCACTGAGACATTTGTTGTTTTCCATGTTCTGCTGTATCACTTTGATTCCTCTTCACTGGGTGATGCAGAAAGAAGAGAGAGGCGAACAACATCTCCACACCCGGTGAATCTGTCCAGCTAGTCTCCTGGGGGCGCTAACCCCTGAGCAGTCGCCTGCGCTCCGAGAACACAGCACGCACAGTGCACAGCGGCACTCGCTCTTCGCAGAGAAGGGATTCAGGCACAGGCACGGAGCAGGGTGCTGTGCCGAGGCCGAGGGCGGTCCACCAGCGGACCCTCTCCAGCCGAGGTCCTGGCGTGTGGGATCCTCAGCCAAGCGACGAACTGCGTCTCATCGTAAACTTTGCGTTCCTTAGTGAATGCACGTGGAGAGCAAGGATAAGGAGAGACAGTTTCAGTTTTAAAGTGGAAAATGTGAGTGACTCAGACGGCCCTGTCTTCTGAGGATCATCTTGGGTCAGAGCCCATCCGTGAAATTACGAGGGGAAGTGAGAAATGGGGTAAGTTGGCAACAGATCGCGTGCGACGACACACTCTGAGATGCTCATGCCTTCAGTGAGGGTTTACGCACGAGTTTCGCACGACAGGGACGAGGGTGGCCATTCTGAAGCTGCCTCCCCGACACCAGCCCCTGAGGCTGAATGTAGTAGTTTCATGTCGACGGAGATACAGGGAACTGGGGAGGAACGTCAGAGGTTTTGTTCATTTTCGCCCCGCCCTCGAATTAGGCAAATCCAAAACTGACATTTGAAGGATGCCAGAATTGTGCTATTTTCACTCTCGCTCTTAAGGCAAAGCAGGAAATATGTCTGAAAACAACTTCCTGATACTTTCCCCTTAAGAGTTTCATACGACATACTCGGCTCTCCTTTTGGCTGGGCAGGCATTTCAGACTGGCCTTTGCTTCCTCATTTTTCGATGATGAAGCACAATTACAGGGTGAATCCTTCTCTTCCCAGTAACGGTGTTACCACTCTTCCTCGATTTCTGCAGCCTCGCGCCCACCGCCTCGGGGACGAGGCCCATGGAGTGTGAGTGGGAGTGACTACTAGGGGCTCCCAGAAAGCTCCTTGTACAGACAGAAGGAATTCCCGAGACAAAGCCCTCGGCCTCGGCCGCCGCCCCCTTGCCCTGCCTCCTGACCGGGAAGGTAGCTGTGCCCTGAAGGCTCGGAGCAGCGAGACTCAGGAGCCTCTGCCCCTCGCGCCTCTCAGACACCCCACTCCGGCTTCCCCACTTACCTCATCAGAGAAGATTAGCCCCAAGTCCTGTTAAAGGCATTTTTATTTGGGATTTCTGTTAGGAACAACAAAAAACATTTCAGAAATGGCATTTGGGGCCTGCATTCCCTGATGCATTTGATGTGAGCCCCAGTTCTGTACGGTCAGCTGGGAGTATGAAACCTTAAAAGCATACCGCCTGTGTGAACCCCCACGGCTGACGTCATACTCAGTGGTGAAACACTCAAACCTTCCCCCCGAGAGCGGGAACAAGATGAGGATGCTGTGGCGGTCACCACGTCTGTCGACCAAGAGCGAGGAGTTCTACCCACAGCCTTTACACGAGGGGAAGCGATATTGGCATCCAAACGCAAAAGCAAACCCCAAAGTTACAAAGTTGTCTACGTTCACAGACAATAATCTCACACGTAGAAAACCTCAGCTGAAGAGCTGAAACTCCACAACTGTTCAAGCGACACCTTGGGGAATTCTTCCTTCAGGAGCTTGAGCTGCAGATGATCGCTTGGCTGCGACGCCAGAAACACAGACAACAGAAGGGAAAACTGGTAAACTGGGTTTCATCAAAATCAGAAAACAACAACAGCAACTTCTGTACATCAAGGGAAACTAGAGAGAGTGAAAGGTGGCCCATCAGATGGGAGAAAATATTTGAAAACTGCACCTTCAATAAGGGATTGACATCCCTAACACACGGAGAACGCCTTAAGTCAAGAACACCTAAAGCAAGCAGGCTCAGGAACCTGGATGGGCACTGGTTCGAAGAACAAAATCAAAGGGTTAGCAAACATGTGGAAAGATGCTTGATCTCACTGGTCCTCAGAGAAGGGCGAAGCCAGTGCACAATGAGGCAGCACCTCCCGTCTGTCGGGAGAGCCGTTCTCACCAACAAAGGGAAAATAACATGATGGTGAGGACGTGGGCGTGGGCAAACCAGAACTGTGGGAGCTGGTGGGAACGTGAAACGGAGCAGCCGCTGTGGGGAACGGTTCGATGGTTCTTCAGGCGGTGAACCAGGATTTCCACGAGGCCCAGCGATTCCACTCGTAGGTACGTTGAAGGCAGGGATTCCGAAAGATACGTGAGCATCAGTGTCCGTAGCACCATTGCTCAAACAGCCCTGGGGTGGGAGGAATCCACAGAGGAGCAGGTGAACCACATGTGACGACACATGTACGGCGCAGTGTTAGCCTCACGGAGAGGATCGTCCCACACCTGCTACGCCGTGGACCAACCGTGGGAATAGGCGGAAGGAAGTGAGCCAGACACGGAAGGACACAGAGCAGTGACTCTCCTGATAGGACGCACCCAGAATAGGCAGAGTCAGAGACAGAGCGGAAGGGAGGGTACCAGGCCGGGGGTGGGGGGGGGGAGAGAGGGGGTCTGAGGCCACCCAGGGGTGCACCGCAGGCGGAAATGGGGAAGTCCGTGTTAGGTACTTCATCACCGTTTTAAAAAATGCACTGTGAGGGTTCCATATACTGCTTTTCACTGTAAAATTCATAAATAATGTTTAAAATTTAAATGTACATTTGTATTATATTAATCTAGGAAAACGGTTCAGCATTTCTTCAATATTTGTTGCCTAGAAATTTTTAAAGATGGCTATGAAAGAATATCAATTGAGTCTTATCATGATGGCGTCTATCCTTGTGTATTTTTAATATGAAATAAAGAATCCAAAGCCATAGAAATTCCAGAGTTAAAAATAACTTGCATGGACACTAGTAGACACGGGATTTAATCTAAAGTCAATCAGTTTCATTAACGACCCTTGTCATCTGCCACACTTTAGAGCACATGAAGTCTAAGATGAAGCTCTCAGGGAAGGCCACACATGAACTAGGATGTCTAGCCGTGAAATGGTGGTCTCATATAAAATTTGTTTTGAAAATAAAGTAACCCATAATGGATTTCCCCCCTAATTTCAACATATTTGCCTGTTTCTTTCCCTTTATGAGTTTTAACTAATGAGAGTAATGAGACGAAGACAAAGTAGCTTAATGCTTAAAACATAAGTTTTAGGCACATTGTGAAGAATTATAAAGAGCATTGTATTTAGTTCACTTTTTCTAATATATAAAGAAGGAATATCAGTCACAGCATTTCCAGGATAAATAAACTAAAAATGTAAAGTGTGTCCAATTCTACACTGTATACTCAAAATAATTCTTTTAAGATCAAGACACTGTGTCTTGGTGTCTTCGAGTATTTAAGAAACTTTTCTTTGATAGAAATCTTACAGTTTATCCCCAAATATCGGAGTGCCCCCTGCTCTGGGAGAGAACAGATGGAAAACACTCACGTGAGATAAGATGGTGCCCACGGAAAGTACCACGGGACATTCAATCACAAAATGCAGAAAAAATAAAAAGAAGAATGTCCGCAAAATATTACTTCCCCAACCGTCTAAATCCTGTTTGTAATCCATATAAATTCTGCCAGTCCTAACCCCAAGTTTCCAAGCATTAAACACCAAGTTGCTGGAATGGGCCCGTGCCCCCACCCCCGCCCCCGCGGACTCGTCTCAAAGGCCCTGGCCGACAGCCAAGGGTCCGAACCAGCATCGCGTTCAGCTCCTGGAGGACAAGTTAAAAGGGAAAGCCAACCTTTCATTTTGCGGTTTGAGATACAATCACATCTGCTGCTGGGGATTAGAGGAAAGCAGGATTCATTTGTTTGTGCAGAGTGTTGGACCGCGGGCTTTGGGCCGATCAATATGTATCAGGGTTGTTTAGAGCGCTCTGATAAGAACACGCTTCATCCGTCCTGGTTTTGATTCACAAAGACAAGGCAATCACAAAGAAGGAGGATTGGCAAAGGGCCACCGCAATGGTCGGGGCGCCTTATCTCCTCTCCGTGGGCGTGCGGCCTCAGAACGCACAACAGGCGGGTCTAACCCCCAGCCGCCGCCGGGGCCAAGTTCACGCACGGAAAAGATGCAGACGCGTCCCCGGCACGAAGCTGCGGCTAGCCGCGCGTCTGCTCCCAGGGCAGCCCGCATCCGCCGGCAGGGCTCAGCAGGGCAGTTTCTGGGACGGAAACCACGTGTCTGTGTCTGACGCTGGAACCGTGTCCCATTGGCTGATCAGAAATGCCCCCTGCAGAACCCACCACTCACATTCGAGGTCGGCCGCGGACTCCGGGCAGAGGGTTAGCCCACCAGACCCGAGACAGCTCCCGGATCGGCGGCAAACGCTTCCAGAGCGCGGCCTCGGGAACGCGGCTTGTCTGCATGGGAACCGCTGTCAGCTGGAGACCTGGGCGGGCGGCTCACTCGCTCACCATTTCAAAACGCTCGGGAAAGCCGGTGCCCGAACACCCAGAGTGGCTGAAGCCCCGTGGCTGTGGCCGAGCTCCCTCCCTTGGCCGGTTTCGGGACCATTAGCACCGCCACCGTTACCCACCTGTCGCTGAGCTGTGGGTCAGGGGGTGCATTCCACTCCCGACAACAGTTAGGTATGGAAGGAGAAAACGTGTCATGCCCGAGGACAATAGACTCTCCTACAGATTTAAATGAATGAGCACACAAACGGACTTCAGATGGCTTTCCTACTCAGTAAGGCCGTGTTCTCCATCTGAATCCTAAACAACAATAATTGACAGTAAGACTTAATAGTTGAGCACTGATTTGCATATGAAGGCTTGGTACTTGTCGAAATTAAGCAACAGGATTTATAAGATAAACTGTGACTTAGTGACTCCCACTCTGAAGAGGGACGTGGTCCCCGTAGGCAGTACGGCCCCTCCCGGACCTGGGGACCAGTGCTGGGGCAGAAGGCCTGTCAGCAGCCCCCGCCCCGCCGACGGGCAGACACCCAGAGTGTCGCCGTCAAAGCCTCGGTGCCGGTGGGTCGTTGTCACAACACAGTACATGACGAGCTTCACATGCACCGAACACAGTGCATGCGTGTAATTCACTCAAACTATGTCTGTAGGACCCGAATGATTAATTCATCCGATAGAAGTAACCAGACGATCTCTGGCTTCTTGGAAACGAAGCCACGCGCTGTTCAGTGAAGGGGGCCAGGAACTGAATCCCAAGCCCCAGTTCACCGTAGGTCTGCATTCTGGGGGTGGTTAAGGTGGAGGTGGCCCGCTGCCTCTCCCTCGATGCACGAGCAAATCCGACAGCCCACTGGATATGAGAGTTGCTTTGCACATATGGTTCTTGACTATAAAACATTATGAACAGTGTTTCAAACATGTAAATAAGAATATACACAAGCTAGCAGAAAACTGAAGAATTGGCTTATGTAGTTATAACAACTAAAGCAGAAATGTTTCTACCTTGGGGGAATCTCAGTATTTTCTTAATGTGGTGTAACTGAATAAGTACCTAGGTGAACACTGTTTACAGAACAAGAAAATCTGGAAACCTTCAGAACTAAATAATAATAAAGGTAACAATATATCAAATCTGACATACATGTGATACAGTGTTTAGAAACATAACTATGGCTTCAAAATGCTTGTCTTAAAAATAGCAGTAATTGAGAATCAATGAACAAAGTATTCATCTAGAAAAACTAGAAAAAGTGCAAATTAATCCCAAGAAAGTAAATGAAGGAAAGATATATTTGACAGTTTAGACAATTTAGAAAAGTACATATTTCTTGCAAACCATTGATTACCAAACTCTGTACAAGAAACCCTAAATCCAGATGGTTTTAGCAATGAGCATTTCCAAACATTTAAAGAAGAAAATGTGAATTTCCAGAAAAGAACAGAAGTTGTGCTGATCTCCTTGTTTAAAGAGAACAGCATAACTTTGATACAAAACCTGACAAGAACATTACAAGAAAGAAAATTATAGGGAAAATCTTTCTCATCAACAGACATGTAAAATCTTCAACAAAATATTATGATGTCTCATCCCAGGAAGGCAAACGCTCCCCAGTTAAGTGAGGATTCGTGTGAATGCCAAGTTGGTTAACATTCGGAAAAAATGTAATTTGACACATTAAGCCCAACAGAAGCAAATCATATCCATGGGTGCAGATAAAGCTCGTCTTAAAATTCAACACACTATTCAAAATGAAACTCTTAGCCAAAGTGGAATAGATAGGACTTTTCTTAATCTGATAAAATGTTCTTAAAAATCCGGCAAAGATGATGCTAAATGACAAGTTCACACTCTCTGCCAGCGGAGAGGAGACAAAAGTGGCTGGATGGCCATTTTCTGTCGCATTGTGTTGGAGTCCACCCCCCACCTCCCCGCACCCAGTGAGCAGCCAGGAAGATGGGAGGCGGCCTTGGAGAGGGACAAGGTGACGTGTCCGCCCACCACGAGAGTGCCTGTAGAGAATCTGAAACAAGCTGGTTGGCGACGACAGACCTCGGGTCCAGGATCACGCCCTGGGCGCGGTGGGACAGTTTCTGGGCGGGACAGGTGATCACGCCCCCTTCCCCGATCTCATGGCTCTCTACGCTTTGTGAGAATCTACTGAGCGAACCACGTAGGTGTTTTGTGTGCTTCAAGTACGTTAAACTACAGAAAGTGTACATTATAGCTCATGAGAGAATCATCTTTCCAGGGCTACACTGTTTAAAACGGAACAGTTCCAGGGAGCAGATCTTGTCTGTAGCCTCATGTTAAACATAAATAATCCCTCCAAGGTGGGCCGACCTGTCCACCCGCCCGCAGCATAAAGAGCCCCCCGTCTGACCCCAGAGCTTTCCGAGGTCGACCTCACGTTCTCGCCCGCTGAACTTCACGTGTTCCCTGCTTCGTCATTCCACGGTTTTTCGGTCCTCTCGACAGTGTGCGTCTGTTCAAGAGTCGGCAACGAACACACGTGACAGTCTAATTCACAACTGTCGTGAGTTTACAGCGGCCACGACTTCCGACGATCGCGTGCCCGGAAATCTCACACCTGGGGAGATGAACTGAGCCCACGCCGTGTTTTACTTAAATTCACGCAAGACTCACTCAGCCTGTCAAGTGTCTAAACTGCAAAGCCAGGCGTTGGTCCCAGTGGATCGTACGTGGTGCGCAGGACGCATCCTGGCTACGCCCCCTCTCCCTGGGCCCGCCCCGGCCACTCCTAAGACTGAAGGTGCACTCTGCTCATTCGTGGTCAGTGATGAGACTCCAGAGGCAGCGAAGCACAGGAGACAGACAAGTGTCCCTAAAACATGGGACGCCGCGCCAGAGGGACCGAAGTCATGGCCGGAAACCAGGTCACGGCAGCGCTTTGCGCCCGGTCTGGTCTCTCCCTCTCCCCGCTGACGCGAGCGGGGAAGACATTAGCTGGCCGATGCCACACACCGAAACCTTCCCACTCCTCGTGGAGGGAAGCTGGCTGGCTGCTATGTTCCGAGCACATCTTAAAATAAACTCCGGAGGCGGAATTGCACCCAGAAAAGCTGTGCAGGAAGCAGCAGCAGACGTAGGCAAACAATTTAAATTTCCAATATGTCCCTGCATTTTTTTAATTCCAAAGGGGCAATAATGCTAACATTTCAAGTCATCAGTTGATGCCTTTCGAAACCCACTCGTATTTCCAATGCTCTATCAGGCCTCATTATTTCAAGCCCATTGAAGTTGCTTTAAAAAATCAATTACAGCCCCCCGCACACTTTGCCTCCACTCACGAACTCATTGCTGGAACTCGCTGCCAGAGTCTCCAGCGGCAGAGAGTCCAGCTGTCGTCCGTGGGTGACACCTGTCACCGGCCCCTGCAGGTGCAGACCGTGGGGGACTTGGGGAACTTGGTTATGAAAGTGTGTGTCGATCCTTCTAGCCTCAGCCTGCACACCTGGACACGGCTCGTGGGACAACCATCTTCCTCGTCACCGAATTTTAACACCACACGCTGCCTTCACCAGCACAGTTAATTTTTCCAGGGGAAACAGAAATGCTGGGCACTGAATTTGGTGGCCTGCTCTGTGAGGGGCGAGGTCCTTACGTGTTGATCTGTCACCAGGTGGCACGTTTTCTTCTGGGGGGGGAAGGAAAGAGAACTAAAGGACGTCTTCGTCTGTTTCAACCCTGCCAAGCCTCAGCTCCAGCCGGCAGGCGCCACGCGGCCTCATGCGCAAGTCCGCTCCCGGACTCAGTGCGGAGCTGATCCCGTAGCAGGTGCTCGGTCCGTCTCCACTGACCCCATAAAGGACTTTCCCACACGGGGTCGCCTTTGAAAGTGAGGGACAAGGAAATCGAAGACGGCACTTGGGTCAAGGGCCCCCAGCATGCCGCCAGGTCGATGGTTGGTGGGAGGGCCCAGTGACAGCGTCCTCACCGCTCTGGTTTGTCACAGGGAAGGACACAGCACAATTGGCAAAGGGAAGTGACTCGCAGGGCGAAGTCTTAGGAACGTGGGCATGGGTGTCCCCGATCCCTCCCCCAAGGGAGTCACGTGGGGTGTGCCGGTTCCCAGCCACAAGCCGTGATGGTGTGCGACACACTGTCTGGGGCGGGCACTGGACTCACTGGTGGGTGTTTCCAGGGGCTGGTTGCACGGACGGTCATTCTGGGCTCCTTGAAGGAAGGCCGGTGTCTGGCATAACTACTTCTGTTTGCAGAAACAGCACCCAGTGACACAGAGGGAGTCCTCTCGGAGCCCAGCCAAGGACAACGTAGCAAGTGGCCCATCCTAAGGACAGGGGTCTCAGCTCTGCTCTGGCACTGCTGTCCACCACGGGCTCATTTCAACTCATCTCCCACAAGTGGTGCTTGTCGACGTCCTGCCTGAACCCTGCCCTCCATGTTCACAGGGTCCTGTGGGAAATCCTGCGGGTTCCGATAGCGCTGACGGTGCGCAAACGCAGTGACCACGGACAACCAGTGACGCACCCCCTCTCGGGGGGGGATCTGTGGTGAGAAGCCTATCAGTTGGCACCAATCCAATCCAAAGCCTCGACTGCCTCATTGATGCTCTACTGTTAAGAGCTGTTTTGGTGGTGGTACCCGGAGGGGTCATTTTTCCAGTGGTGCTGCATTCACGGCGCAAACCAGCACTGGACTTTCCAGCACACTGGTCGAGAGATTTAGCCGGGCGCCCCGGTGCCTCCGCCAAGAGGGCTCAGGAGCCCAGCGAAAATTCTCTGTGGCTTCTCATCTGTGCTCCTCACATGGTCACTTGTGGGGAGACGCAGCCAGAGCATCCTCAGCCCTGGGACCCGGGTGCGAATTTCTCGACATTGACCGAGGACATTCATTTCATGAAACTTCGACGGCTCCCAGCTGGGCCGGGCTTCCCTGAGCTTGCTGACTTGTAGGCTGCGGAGTCGTGGGGGCTGTGAAGACCCAGTGGGCTCTCAGGAAGAAGTGTTCTCTCCCTCTTCCGGTTCGAACTGTGTCTCAGCTTCTGCAATGAAGCCAAAGGAGCTCGTGCTGAAAGCTTCCCCCAGGTGAGTTTTGGGCTGGTATGGACTTGAACGTGCACTCAGAACTCCTCGCAGAATGAAAGCGAGCCCGTGGCGGTGGTTGTCCTTCCCTTCCCCTGGTGACGAGGACCGCGCAGGAAGCATCGCAATGAAAGGCGGCTGGGAATTGTTTCCCGCTTCAAAAGTCTCCAAAAGGAGTGCCGTGCAAGGTAGAGTGGTGTTTTCTAAACTGCTCCTAAGAGCACGGTGGCAGCATCGTCTTTCATGATAGCTGGGGCTTTCCATTCATCATTGATATCTCGAGTGCTTTGTGGGTAAATGGCTGTTTTCACAAAGCAAACAGATGCCCTCAAGCTCCACCCGCACCCACTCCTGACGATGAGCCCCAGGCGGCTCTGAGACGCTCCACTTGCTTTTCAACCTTCGCCCCTCTCCGCTGCGATGCAACAGCCCACGACTCAGACGCAATGGGGGCGAGACAGGTCGTTTTAACCTAGTGCCCCCCCCTGGGCTCGGGGAGAGCACGGCAATCACGCGTGGACCCGGAATCACTGAAGCGGGTGGTCCTTACAGCGGATTCCTTTACGAGGGACTTTGTTAGAATGAGACTCCACCCCACCCGGACCGATGTCTGTTCTTCCTGGCTTCCCAACGAGGGTGTCATTCACGGTCATGTGAGAACCTCAGAAATACTCCCATTTATATTCTTTGAAAGTTGTGTTTCCTAGACATTGAAGAGAGCTTTCCGGAAGGCTGATGTGTTGAGTTTGGTGTAAGGCTAAACTTGGACTCCGTCCGTCTGGGGTCAGCAGCCAGCAGGGGCCCACCGAGGGACAGTCAGTAGCAGGAGACCCTCAGCCAGAGGCCACGTGGCCACAGCTGAACATTCAGCGTCATTTACTGGCTGCAAAAACGCACAATGGCAAATTCTCCAAATGTGAAATAGGATGACGGAGGGGGGCCAGCTGATCCCCACACGGTTTACTTGGACACACGAAGAGCGAAAGGCATGAGGGAGCGAGGACAGACACCACCAGTTAGAATCCATGGTGCCTGCTGCTGCCCCGAGTCAGCTGTTCGCCGTGAACACACCTGCCTCCTCTTGCCGCAGCCTGTGACTGGTTTCCTGCGTTCTGGGAAAGTTGGTTTCTACTATTTTCGAAGATGTTCTTGTTGTCCTGAAGGAGGAGCAGATTTGGGGGCCCCCTGGGCATTCCTGAGGGCCTTCTCCTGGCTTGCTTTTTCCATTTGTGCATCGGTTAATTTTTTCACACTGCTGTCAGCACACGGCTTTACTAAGCATGTTATTTAACTAATATTTCCCTTATCACTTGATGTGGATGTTCATATGTTCAATCAAATAAAAATGGCCGTGTCTACGAATATCCTGAGATTTTTACTCCACGGGGGTGGGTTTACAATAAACAGATTTTTACAATGAGAATGCTTGCTATTCAACAAGGAGATTGCTACAGAACAATGGCAGATGACGGGGTCCAGAATTTTGAAAAGTGCAAAATAAAGGTGAGAGCGTTGTGATCTAAAATAGTCATACTTGTTTTAATAGAAGCATTCAGGTGCATGGGAAAACTCACAAAATGGTAGAATAATTACAATAACTCAACATTTTCTTGAGGAAACCACATCACATGTCATTTCAGTGAGGTGGAATTAACGAGGCACCGTGAAGAGAGAAAACCAGTGCAGGCTGCACGTGTCATCACACACGTGTGGGGGCTCGGGATGGGCTTTTCGGGGCTCCCAGCGGCTCCGTCCGGCTCCTGTGTCGGCACACGGAGCCAGAAACCCCCCACTGGCAGGCCAGGCCCCTGGGTGCCCCTGCGGGCACCTCTGCTCCCACACAGAGCGCTCCCATTACACCTGTGCAGGGGTGAGGAAGGTCCCCAAAAGGCTCTCCCGTCAGGAACCTCAGAAGGGACCTGGTTTGGAAATAAAGCCTCAGCAGGTGCGATGGGTTAAGGTGAGGTCGTGCTGGGGGGTGGGTCCTAAACACACTGTCTGGCCTCCTCGCAGGAGAGGGGACAGCTCACGGAGACGCACGCAGAGAAGAGGATGCATGACGGAGATGGAGTCTGGGGTTGTGGCGGAGAGCTATGAGATGCCGCAGTTGCAGGCACCCACTCGAAGCCAGGGACGGGCAAGGAGAGGCTCTGCCCCGGAAGCTTCCGAGGGAGCCTGGGCTCAGCGCCTGGATCTGGGACATCTCACACCTAGAACCAGAAGATAAATCTCTGTGTTTTAAAGCACCCAGCTTATGGCGCTTGTTACAACAGCCTTAGGGAAGTAGGAGACCAGAAATCCCATAATTTATGGGAAATATAAGACATTTTCAAGGGCAAATCCAACCAGATAGGATTTGGCATTATTTCTACCTCAGGCACCGACTTAACTAAAACTATCCCCTCACTCCAGCTGTGACTCTACAATATTCAGAATTCATGATTCTAAATGCACAGCTTCTTTAAGCCTATTTAAAATACAGCATGCACGCACTAAACTCTGATCTGTGTTATTGGTGATATCATTCAAACCCTCTGCCCTTCGGTTCTCGGGAAAATGGGGCGTCACGTCCTACTCAGTGATAGATATTCTTGTGTGCGTGCGCAGAAGTCTGCATTTTCAGAAATTTAGACTGCTACTGAGTATGAAACATCTCTGCATCCAGGAACCTTATTTTATCATCCTTTATGTCACAGACAATAATATCTCGCCTGTCTCCCAAGCACCCAGACACTGCCTACATCATGCCAGGCATTCTAAAAACTGTTAAAGAACTCTGTCTGCTTAGCACCGGAATCATGCAATGTGAAAGCTGGAGAATTGAGCAAGGATGGTACCACTGGCAATAGCTCCAGCTTCCCTTCTGGGGACAGAAGCCCAGAGGGGTGACGGCCACAGTGAGACCATAGTCCAGGTCCCCGAGGGCCGCTGTGATAGAAGTTGCAGTTACTAGGGGAGGTTCCGACAGTTTCAGCCGTTGGCACAGCAGCTGGGGGTTGGCTTTGGGGCTGACCTCCCGGGACCAAGCCTGACTCCGCCACGTGCCTCCTCGGTGACGCCAGCAATGAACAGGGTCTCTCTGGACTCAGCTTCTCCCTGCGGGACGGATCGGACCACCACACCCGACGTCAGCGTTGCGAAGAGGCCTGCGTGGGCGCCCACAGCGGCCCCAGCGAGGGTGCACAGGGGTCTGCGGCTCCAGGACCGCAACCCAACAGCGCCGGCGCCGTGCACAGTGGCTGCTCGCCGCAGCGCACTTTGCCGCCTCCTTCCGCACATGTCTGCTCTGCGCTCCGGGAGCCCCGGGTGTCCCCGCCGAGGCACTGCTGACTCGTGGGGTGGGTGACCTGTGGTTGTGGGTGGCTGTCCTGTGCCTTGTAGAGCGCTGAGAGGCATCTCAGGTCCCACATGCCTGTAGCACCCCCAGAGGGGCCCCCCAGATGTCTCCAGACACTGCCAGACGCCCCCGGGAGCCCAGCGCTTCTGATTAAGACCCTCTGCCTGTCTCAGGTTCTCGGAGGGCTGGGCCGGGTCTGAGTCACCTGGTCAACCCTCAGCTGTCTGGTCCCATGCCCCCGTCTGAATGTTGTGCTGGTAACTGGTTGTACCAGCAGCAATCGCTGTGCAGCCCACTGTGAATTAAAACACTCGGTGTGGATGACAGGGTTAGCCCACCACCACGACCCCCCCGCGACGACCCCAGGGTCTGGCTCAGGGCCGGCCAGGCAGGGGTGAATGTGGGTGGAGACCTTGTCCCCCTTGTGAGCGGTGAGATGTCTCCGTGGGCGCTGAATCCTGACCTGGCATGAGGCACTATGCTGTCTGCACACACACGGAAAGAAGTGGCCCTTAATCTCCATATGGTGGCAGAATCCCGTCTCGTAGATTAAAAAGAAACTGAGATCAGGTCCAAAGTGACATGACAGTTAGGACCAAAGCAGAGCTCGCTGAAGATCCCCCAAACGCTCCAGATTTGTTAATCCCTCTGACGTCACGGAGCTCCGGCGAACAGTGCTAGAATGAACGGGATTCTCTGCTGCAGCCCGAACCCTCAAACCTGTCCCCTAAGATTATACAGACACGGAGGAAAGGGTGAGATCCAAACAACCGCGAAGGAAACGCGCGCCTCTGGGGCGGCTGGGACAGACACCTTCCAGGTGCCGCTGAGAGCAGCAGGCGTTCGCCACCAGGGGGAGCGCAGACGCTCCTCCGCTCCGCGTCCCGCTGGGCTCCTGGGATCCGCGCGCCGCCCTCACTGGGGACCTTGTGCTTGCTGCGGAGGGTCAGACTCAGAGGATTTACGGTGTCGTTCATCGGTGCTCAGCGCCACAGAGCCAACTAACTGCGACCACGCAGAATCTGCCTGCTCGGAGGCCTCGACCCCGTCACCCCAGTGTGGCTGAGACCCGAGTGTGTGCGCGCCCTGGCTGCGTGCGCGTGCGCAAGGGCGCATTGGCTCGGGGTCCCGGCTGGAAAAACCAGACTGTTGTCTGAAGACTTACCACATTCCCTAGACATCTCAGGTCAGGCCATAACCTCCTGAAGTTAGCCAGTCCTGTTACTTTTAAATGGGTTAAAAATATCAAACGTAACCGCGTCTTGTTTTAGGAAAACAAAAACTGATAAATGCATCTTAACACATAGTATTCCCTTAAAACACGTAAGCTGCCAAACACCGAAGTGTAGCTGCATCCCCTGGACCACGCAGGCGCGGATGAATCCCCCAGCGCAGCGAGCGCAGGGTGGGCGAGCCTGCTGAACTGTGTTCGGAGGCGGAGCAGCTCAGCTGCAGCAGAGCCGGCAGGCACCAGTCCCTGGTGCAGAGGCGCTCAAGGCCGGACAGCGGCGCCCTTGGCCTGCGGGGCAAGTGGGACAGAGGATGAGCGGCTTTGGGGACAAGGACAATGTTCTTAAAAACAAAACTGTGGGTTACATGGACATGTTTACTTTGAGGTAACTCATTGTTCTTCACTTGTGATATGTACACTTTTCTGTGTGTACATTTGGATAATTTTTAAAAAACAAATGGTATAATGCGTTGACCTCCACACAAAGTAGGAATTCAACAAGCATGTACTGAAGGGAGGAAACACTAGCAATTTAACGTTGTCCTATTTGATCAGAAACACTGTTTGGATACCCAGCTTCATATTCTCTAACTGGACACTGTGTAACCGTTCAGTGAAACGCTCTGAGAGTTCCACGTTTCCGGTTTGGATCCGGGCAGTGGGTAGAGGGCGGCCAGGGACCCAACACCCCTCTCGGTGACACTGGGCAGGGCTTCTGGGTGGGAGCCCTCGGCAAGCAGGACACGAGCGGTGAGTGAAAGCCTGTAAGAGAATCCTGGGGCCCGTCCCGAAGCGGGTGGGTGGCACCAGAGTCTCTGGGGACACCGTGCAGGACCTTGCCAGGCGCGAATCCGTAAAGGTGTGAGCTGCTTCCTTGGGCTGCAGCACCAAATTGAAGCCGGGGCAGCGAGGGGACGCCACAGAGACCCGTGGGCCCAGGCCCAGACCCCCAGAAACCGCCTGGAATTGTGTTGGGTGCCCCGGCGGTCCCCTCAAACACTCGCGCCACAGCCGCCTTCAAAGCCGCTGTGGGGTCTCCAAACACTGAACACCGGATCCACGCCGGTCCCTGGAAACAGCGTGCGCATCGACGTGGTGTTCTTCCTCGCTGAACCTCACAACCAGGTGGGGCCGCAGGTGGGGCCCGAGAATGCCGATGTCAAAGATCCAGGGGGCTCAATGTTGGCAGCTTTTAGGTCTGAAAATGTGGACACCTGTCCTGCAGCTGTCGTGCCGTCACAAGTCTCACTACCAGCTACTTAACTCAGGCGGCCGTGGCTCCCGAGCGGAGGAAGCCGTGTGGCCCCGCCTGGGCTGGGAGCGTGGGGGGGTCCGCTCCAGGGTGGAGGGCAAATGAGCAGACTCATCTGGAGTCACTTCCCTCCCTGCGACTTGTTAATCTGTAATTAACCGGGGGGCTAGGGGGGGCCTGGGATCTGGGCCCAGGACCAGCTGCAGCGGCAGCCTGAGACTGGCAAATCCGTTCGGTAGCAGAAGGAGCGTGGAGCGGTTTTCAGACGCGTTCTCCGTGCGCCACGTTGGGCCTTGGGGTCCCGCTGCCGCCACGCGTGGGTGGGCACCGCAGGATGCTCGGCGACCTTTAGCGGCTCCTCTGATTAAGTGCGACCAGATTCGACTTAATAACTCCAGCAGACACGGGTGTTAATAACCTCACAATTCATTGCTCTGCTATTTTTAATGCACGCGAAATTTAGTACAAGTTTCTCTGGCTGGTGACTTCCATGAATCACATAAATTAGAGGGTAACAAAGGCACACATTAGCATTTGTCAGCCCAGACGCACGATTCGGCACTAACCACTTTAATATGTACTACAACTTCTCCGCCCGCAAGTTAAAAAGCCTTTCCATTTTTCAGCCGACCTCGTAATTGAATTGGTGATCTCTGCCTTTGGATAAAGTCTCACCCTGATGGAATCTTCATTAGATTCCCAGGACTAGGCCGTTGTTACTGCTTTTTCAAGTCGGCCGAATCCACCAGGGGAAGGACTGTTCCAGTGAAATCATAAGCAAAAAAAAGTCAAACTTGTCTTTTAGGGAGAAAGGGCTCGTTTCATTATTATCACGAGATAGGCTGCCCGGGCATCTGATCACTTACTTCCAGGAGAAATGGCCGCACCCTGCACGGCTGTGGAGCTGGAGTATCACGCAGCCAGACTGGCCCCACCAGCAGGCGCTTTCCCCACGTGGCGGGGTCTTGCTGGCTTTCTAACGGATGCATTTTAAGTGAGCGCGGGAAATAGTTTCAGGAGTTGAAAGATACAATCTTTCTGTTTCTAGGGGAGAATTTTGGATTGTGCCACCTGAATCACAGTTTTGGAGATGGGATTTAAATCCATAGCATCGTGTCAGGGTTCAAATGCGTTGCAGGTGGTTTTCAAAGTCTGAATGGGGAGGGGCTGGCCTGGAAGGGAGGTGTCTGACACTCGCCAGTCAAAGCCCTGAGTCTGACGTGGGAGACAGGCTGACAGTGGCTCTGTGTCTGCGAGGGGACCCAGAGAGCTCCGTGCACTTCCTGCCACCTCTCTGTGGCTTTGGGGAGTTGGCTTCCATCCGGGAGAAGAGTGGAACAAGAGCCACTAATCAATCGTAAAGGAAGCACAAGGAATGAGAGATCGGCGAGGGAAAGCCGTCCCATGAACTTGGTGGTTGGTCACGGGTGAGGTGTTGTGCATCTTCCAGCCCTTTCGGCCTGGAAAGGGATCTTCGACGTTGAGGGTCTTAGACAGCTGTTCTCGGGCAGGTCTTGCCGTGCAGGGGTCATCAGGTATGTGACGCCCGGCAGTGTTGGTGGCTCTCAGGCCCTCCTCCGTGGGTCACTAACGGGGACGGACGTGACTTCAGAGCTCACAGAACACAGCCACTACCCTGCACTCAGCTGGTGAGCAGGTCGGCAGCTCACTCACGGAGCCCACGGCGTTGCAGGTGAGTCAGAGGAGGCTCACACCACCCGTCACGCACGGGACCACCAACGCGCCCACTCAGAGCTGACCCCTGTGTGCTCCACTGTGACCAGCGCACGCAGCTGCCTCTGTGCTGCCCCGTGCCCGTTAGGGGTGCGTCAGCGCTCCTTCCGTCCTGGAAAGCAGAGGGCGAGAAACACAGGCTTGCAGATACAGCAAGTTCAGCCCCATTTGCTTTATTCCGGGAGCTAATTCCCCACACGCCGCACTCACCGTTCTGCGGTCTCCCTGCTGCCCACCGCACGATATTCTCTGCTCTCACGCCCTGCAGCTCTTTTTTAAAAACACGGGTCACGCAGCCCAGTTGTGCCTGGATTCCCTCTCGACACTCAGAGTCTGTCGCGAGGTCCGCCGGGGCGCGGCGCTGGCATCACACTGTGTGACGTCACATGGACAAACGAGAGGGCCTTCAGCCCCTAGCACAAGTCAGAACGAATGGCTACTCCCGTTCACGTCTTCGCGGAGTGACGTCCCTCCGTGGTGTCACATCTGACTGACCGACCTCGGCCGCCTGGGAGGACGAGGCCGCCGCAGCACCGCACACTGGCTCTGGGGCTCCCCGGTCTGTTTTTAATGGGCTGTCAAACGCAGGGCCCCCACCCAAACAGCCACTGAACCTCTCTGCGCTCCTCTGACCCCTGGGCGCTAGGACGGGACCCTGTCTCCCGTTTCTGGCTGCAGGATGCTCTGCTGACACATCTATGCATCTTCCCCGACATCTACAAGTTACTGCAGCGTTAATGCTCATGGGCAAGATTGTGTCTGGGGATAATCTTAAACATTGGGGTTATTTAAAAGTCCCCTTTGTAAACTGCTTCCCAGACCTGGTGGAGGCTTCGGGAGGGGGTGAGGCTCTGCGCTGCGCTGGCCGGCCACTCGGGCTGGGCCTTCAGGGCCACAGGCGAGCGGTGGGGGTTCAGAACGGCCTCAGCAACTTAGTCCAAGCCGCTGTGTCTGTTTCCGCTCCCGGACCATTTGGATGAGCGATGTGACAGACACTCCGTTACACCACTTTTTTCCCTAAAAGGTGTCATTGTTTCACAGGAATTGTGGAGTCTTTTAGATATTTCAAGGAATGCCTTGGCCTTTCTCATATTTCATATGCGTTATTTTTGCAAGTGGGTAATGGTGTCAGAAGAGAAAAGGTATGCATTTGAATCCTAGAGGACACTCTTAAACTGAAACATGATGTCAGAACAACGCGCACTGGGAAGGAATTGAAGTACTAAAATGAAGCGGTCGTGTCCGGCTGCCCTGCGTTCCCTCTCCTCCCCGGCCACACAGAACCCACCACCTCGAACCTTCAGGGGTCAGGTCTCCATCCCAGGTGGCGCCCAGGGAAGCGGCGGCTCTGCCTCTCACCTCGTTGCCCACACGCAGCCGGCACTGGGACGGCTCTGAGCGCACCTCTACCGTCAGTGCCAACAGCCATTAACTCGTGTGCCCGAGACACAGGTATCGAGTACCTGCTGTGACCAGCCCCCTCTCACGGGCCAGGGACACGGCCCAGACCCGGCCCTCACTGCACGTCCCCTGACGGAAGGAGGAGGAACAGTGACATGCCAGGTGCTGATGATGCCTAAGGATGCCCAGCGAGTGAAAATGAGTGCCTGAGCGAAGCGAGACCGTGCATCAGGACCACAGGAGGTGCTTGGATGAGGGGCTGCATCAGAAGGGACCAGGAGATGAAGGAGGAGGAACCCGAGGCAGTCCCAGCGGGACGCTGAGGGACCCTTGCAGAAGTGTCTTCCGTCAGGAAAGCCTGGTGAGGACCCAGTGCAGCTGGAGCCCCAGGATCACAGGGACCGTCGATGATGGGCAGGTCGGGACAGAGACCGGAGGGGCAACCCGGGGCAAAGTCACCGACCTGCTCCAGGCCTCACCCCAGATGAACCCCAGTGCAACCTCCAGTTGTGTCCAGGAACACGGAGCAAGATAGCAGCGAACCATAGCTTGTTGTGAGTTTATGGGATGAAAACTCCTTGCCCTCCAAGACTTGAACAGGTGCTTCACAAAGGAGGGCAAGAAAACAGCCTGCAAACCTCAGCAAAGGGACTTGACCTCCGGCGTCACCGGGCAGGGTTGAGGAAAGCCACAGTGAGAAGGGACGGCTGAAATGAGACTCGGCCATACCAGGAGTCGGTGAGGGTGCAGAGTGAGTAGACGGACGGCTGCAGATTGCTTAGACTGTGAATCGGCTCAGCCACTCGGGGAACTGTCTGAGAGCTTCCGCCAGAGCTGCGTCCACCCGGCACCCTGCCCAGGGCTACACCGAAGCAAATGCGTCTGACCTTCGACGGAGACGTACAGGAACGCTCACAGCAGCGCGACGCACAGCGGCCAGAAAGCAAAAACACCCCCACACCCTGACCCCGAGTGGGCGGATAACGTCTGTGCGCTGTTACGATGAATCACATCAACCTTAGACTCCGCAGTCAGGGGAGCAAGCGGACCCTGCTCCAGGCAGCGTGGGCGAAACAGACATAACACTGAACCCCAAAAGCCAGAATCAAAAGAATGCATGATATAAAGTTTCGTTTAGGCAAAGTTCAAAGTGCAAATGAAGCCAATCTGTGATGTTAGAGGCTAGGGTGTTTTTCCCTCTGGGAGGCTGTAATGGGGGCAGGGGTCAAGGTCGCTGGGAGCTGACACTGTCCCAGGGGCTTGTCCCACTATTGGGCTTGTTTTGTGGGACAGGGAATCGAACTGCACCAGATAAATTGTATACTTTGCGAAGCGCATGCAGAGCGAATACAAAGTTTACTTAAAAAACAAATTCTTGGCTGTCCTTATAATTCCACCAGTTTTGGAATTTCCACTATTTCCAGCTTACCAGTCTATTTTTTAAGTTATTATGCTTTTATTAAAGCACTTTATTTCATGAGTTGGGAAGGAAAACATACAAAAATTTAAACAATATACATAATACAAGTACCTCTTTCCAGGACTTTTTGTTTTCGTTACTTACATCATCTGTCACTTTTCACACACGTTCTCTGCGAGTCTCCGAAAACATTTGCTGTTTCTGTAATTTCTTTGGATGATAAACACACGCCACGAGTTGCGGGATCGACTTGGCAGGTTCTCAAACTTTCTCCTTCTGCGATTTGGGGTGAGCGGACTCAGCTCACAGGGTTTGCAGCCGACCAATTAAAAGCTGTTTGAAAGAGCTCAACTGTGAGGTGATTGGTGGATGCTACTCCGGAGACGCTGTTCTCCACCAATGACTGGCGTGGAGGCGGGTGTGCGGGAGGGAGGGGGCTGTGCGCCCCGGGGAAGGTGTTTTCTGCGGAGGAACCGGGGCGCTGGGAGAGGCGAGGGTCTCTCTCCGCAGCGACGAAGCGAAGCTCCATCAACAGAACCCAGACTCACAAGTGACACAGTGTTTGGGGCAAACAGACCTGGGACTGTCCGCGTTTTTGCAGTGGACCCCAGTGCCCCAGCACAGAACTCACAGACGTAGAACAACGGGCCCCATGGAAAGCCAGGAAGGTGGGACAGCCAGGTCCCTCACGTGTCACCGAGCTGTCCAGGTGGCCTCCCCTGAAGCTGGGCTTCCACGCAGGTGCGACAACACCTGTGCTCGTTTTCACCACGTTGTTGCTGGAGCTACATGGGCAGAAACGGAAACATCTCCCGGAAACGGGAGATGTTTCTCTCTCACCACCTCCCCGCCGCCCCGCCCCCCCAGGAGCTCGCGGGCTGCCCCAGACCTGGCAGGGGCCTGGCGCGGGTTTGCGGGACCTGAGCCGCGTTTCTAAATCATTTTTAACCGTCATCCCATCCCCCATCAACCTCAGGAAAAGAGCACATTACGTTTAAATGTATTAAAATTGATTGATGGATGGATTTAATTGACGTAAACTTACGTTTAGTTACTCCCTAAGGAGAGGTTGTCTTCTGGCGGATCGGATGAAGAAACACCCCCGTGCACAGTGAGAATGGGGGTCCCAGACCCCACGCTGGTCGTCCGAGCAGCCAAGACACGCAGGCAGCTCAGTGTCCGTGACTGGTGACGGAGGAGCGGATAAGGAAATATATATATAAATGTATAAATATATATGTTGTATATATATAATATATATACACACTCGTATATACAATCGAACGTTGTTCCGCCGTAGCGGAAGGAAGCCCTGCCATCTGCCGTGGCACAGACGGGCCCACGGGGCCCCGAGCTCCGGGATGCACATCAGACGGAGCAAGGCGGGCCCTGCACGGTCCCCCTGCGGGAACCCAGACGCACAAAGTGCACAGAAATGGGGGGGATCGGCAGCTTCCAGGGTCAGGGGCGAGGAAAAGGCGGGGCACGGTCAGGGACAAGCGTCCACTCGTCGTCAGTCCTGGGATAACGCGCAGCTGGTGGACCGAATCAGCGACGCTGTGTGACGCGTTTGCAGCTGCTCACAGCGGAGAGCGCCCCCTGCTGTCACTGCCCCGCCCAACGTCGTCACGTGACTTGGTGGGGAGCTTCCGCGGGGGTCGCTCTGCCGCATGTCCCTCTGTCACATCGCTGCGTGGCGTGTCTTAGACATACACTGTGGTGAACCCCAACTATCTCAATGCAGCTAGAAACAATCAATGAAAAAGGACCCATGTGCTCTGTAGGGAATTATGGCTGAATTTGGCCCCGCCACCCCACTCCCGGCGCTGAGGATGGGGGGCGGCGCTGGTGGGGGGAGGGGACACCTCGTTCTAATTGGTGAGCGGCTTCCTGACACAGAAATGGCGGTGATAGGACTCACCCTTCTGACGGTGCACCGTCCTGCTCCGCAGCAGCAAGCGGAGAATGTGCACAGATACAAATATTTACAAGTTTCCTTACCACATGCAAATAAATATTACGCCTGGATTATAAGCGGTCTTTTTTTGAAGATATTTCATTTGCATGTTTAAAAGAACACACGTTTGGCCCTGGCCAGGTGGCTCAGTTGGTTGCATCCCTGGTCACCTGGGTTGCGGGTCCGATCCCCCGCCAAAGCCCATACAGGAGGCAACTGGTGGGTGTTTCCCTCTCTGCCTCTCTAAAATCAACAACCGTGTCACATCCTTGGGTGAGGATTAAGAGGAAGAATGCCCACTGGTAGCCTGTCTGCCCTGGGAATGCTCCCAGTCTCTGAAAGTTGGTAGGAACATTTTTACAAGATGCATTATCAGCAACTAATGAAGAAGAGATAATGAGGAGCGTGCCACCGAGCGCCTCGGAACACTAATTAGACGCGTGCAGACCTGCCTGCTGGTGCCTCTCCGACACCTGCTCGGTGGTTTCCAGGCCCGGCGTTACTTCATTTAGCAATCCACGCTTAATTAGGAGACCGCGTGCGACTCGGTAATAAACCCAGGACGCCGGCATGCTTCATGTTTTTTGCTTTCTACCTCCTGTGCACATTTCAGGCTGGCGATTCCATTGACAAGGAGACCGGTGGGGTGGCCGTGCGGGCTCCCTCCAGGCCGCGGCTGACCGCGGCCTTGACTTCAGAAACCGGCGACAGGTGGTGGGAAGCTGTTGGTACCGCCCAGGTGGGACTTCTGCAGGGCCAGCGCCCGTTTCTCTGCTCTCCACACAAACGGTGTCTCCGAGTTTCGAGCCGTGGTGCCCTGCAGGGGCTCCACTGTCTCGGGGGCACACTCTAGTCCCGAAATCTGACCGTGAACACAGTGGAAGCATCCAGGGCCAGGTCCGTGACCCCGCCCCGCTGGCCACCTCTGGCAGAGGGCCTGTGGTTTCTCAGAGGTGCTCCAGGGCCGGTGGTGTGGGCTCTGCCCACACATCATTTAGGGTACCCATCCCTGGCCCTGCCCAAGACCCCTGCATCAGAGCCTGGATTCTCCCGAAGTGCACAGCCTTGGGGATGCGTCGCCCCAGAGCACTCCACCACGGACAGACGGATGGACAGATGGACAGGTGGCCCGCTCAGCCAGAGCTGCGAATTCCTGGACACACTCCTGGGTCGCAGTAACAAACTGTCCTTTGTCTTTCGATAACTGCAGGGCTTCTGCCACCTGCCCCCAGGGGGGCACCCTGAGGCCCCACTGCACCTGCTCAATCCACTTCATTCCTTCAATAAACTCTAAGTTTCGCCTCCATGCAATGTCTGTCCCCCGTGTCACGTCAAGATACGTAAAGATTGAGGAATAGCCACCTTGGGGGGCTGGATTTTAAGGGTGACTTGTTGTGGTTTAAGGGTGACTCAAGACTCCCGACCAGAGGGTGGCTGCCCACGTCGGCAGCTACAGTGCGTCCCAGGCTGAGCCTGGTGGCGCCGATAAACTGAGAGTTAGAAAGGAAGGGTGGAGAGACGGCCTGCAGATCGAGGGGGGCTGAAGAGAGCCGTCAGAGTGAGCAGAGGGGCGAGACTGGGGTGTCGGAGGACGCTTGTTTGCTGAGTGTTTGCTGAGTCATGACTGGACTTCTCAGGCGGGGCGGGGACAGGCCCCCCTGCTCAGACTGGGGTGGGGAGGGGGCTGCCCGTGCTGGTCTCGGGACCTTTACTCCAGGCACGCACTTGTATTGTGTGTCTTCCTGTGAGTGCCACTTATTTTGTTACAAAAGCAAACAAACCACAAAGAGGAGGCAAGTTCAGTTCAGCGCAAGAGCAGAAAGGCCAGCCCTCTGCAGCTGCGTCCGGGCCGTGCACTTTGGGGGGAAGATGTCAAGTCAGGGGGGAGGGTAAAATAAGTACCTTAAAACACAAGCTCGGCAGGATGGACCCTGGGATGTTGCCGGGACCCCCTGTTCTCGATCGTTTAGCAGGAGCGGGCCCATGGCTGACACGCACTTGCTGAAAGTCATTTGAGAGGAACGTTGTTGCAGATGACCTGGATTAGGTTATAACTTTGCATTTAGATCAGAAATTTAACATATTTTCATCCTCCCCCCTGCTAATGCATTTTCCTTTTTGGTGAAGATCTGTAACTTCCTTCCAGCAGTTGGAGGGGTAACGATTCCCGGACAGGCCCACAGGGAGAGTTGCCTCCCGTCCTGGTTTCCAGACTAAAACAGCCTGAACCCTCATAATCCTCTGGACCGCAGTTGCAAGCAGCGAGTGATTTCAGAAGGAAAGCTCTGTGTCCCTACAAGCACTTCATCACGGAGCAGAACGACGTGTGGACTGAAGACGAAGCCACACAGAGGCTGTTCTGGGACGAAGACCTCATTTGGAAACACAAGAGCTCTGAGAGGCTGATTTCGAGTCGGCACGGATCCCACCGCAGACTCTGTTTGTGATTCCGGTGCCATTCTGTCTCCAAAGACCTGCTCGGAAGTCAGTGCTGCTGATCACATTAAAATGTGCCGAGGCCTCTTGGAAAAATCACACTATGTCAGTTCATTAAAACGGCGGCATTCACAGGGTCCTCCAAGGCTCACAGGCACCAGACAGGCCCTCAGGCAGCGTGGAGGCTCGCCTCTGGGGGCTCCGCGAGCAAAGCTGCTTTTTCCGGTCGGATGTGCACTTGGCGTGGTGGCTGGGGATGTCCGTCAGCGTTGGGCGTGCCAGTCACTGGACCCTGCGGTCTCATCGCCGGACCCGAGCCCACAGACATGGCCGGGGCACTTGGAAAAGACACGCTTGTCCTAGGGAGGAGAAGGGCCTGTGGCCCGCTTCCCTCCTTTTTTAGGGTTACGCAGAGAAGCTTCTGTGAAAATGTTCGTCCCAGCCTGCAGCACGGGCCCGGGGTAAGGCAGGAGAGCAATAACACGCAGTGTGATGGACCCTTCAAAGCACAGGGCTTGACACCACACCTGGGACGCTCTGGACCGATGGTTTCCACCCGGAACGCACCCTCGCTGCCCCCTGGGAGGCCCTGCGCTGTCATGGGTGAGGGGGCGGTGATGATGGGCGTCCAACGTCTGGTCTCTAACCGGGGCTCCCGCACTGAGCCACTCAAACCCTGCTTTCCTCTGGCGTCTTTCCGCAGAGCAGGGATAACAGCACCCGCCCCCCAGAGAGCAGGCAGCGGTCACCCTGACGTGGGACGTGCGGTGGCTCCACACCGTCACGTCTGCACACGGGGTCACACGCCTGAAGCCCAGGAGCTGGTCACACCTGTGGCTTTGGCTGTGCTGGGGCTGCAGGGACATGCTGGCCACAGAGGTCCTGTGTCTGTCACACCGAGGCGAAGCGACAGGACTTAGTCACTGTGACTCTCAGGACTCCTGAAAATCCCTCCTTGAAGCACACCTCTAACAGGGCAGTTACAGCGAATCGTTAGTACAGTGTCCACAGTGGCAATTCACGTGAAAGGAAAACGTACCTGTAACTACTGTCGAGATGTGCTAAAATTGTAATAGTTTGTAGAGTGAAAGGTCGAAATTCCTTCTGTCCTTCCCCATGTATTACCATTCTGTTTGGTTATAACCGTCATTTTTGAGGCACGAACAACCATGGACTGACACGGGGCTTCGTACCAGGTTGGCCAAAGTCTGTTGTGTTTTTTCCCGTAGAAGACCCAGTTTTCATTTTCAGCAGTAACTGTATTGATTTGGATATTTTGACTATGTCGGCGATCTCCTGCTACTGGCTTCCAGAGGGTAGAGGCCAGGGTGCTGCTAAACTCCTTCCAATGCATCAGACAGCCCACGGCTGAGACTCACGTGGCCGAAGTGTCAGCGGCACCAAGAAAATCCACAGACCACTCCTGACACGCTGCATCAGTCACAGCACCCTCTCCACACGCTGCGCAAATCTTTTTTTGTGTTTCAGCTGCATTTTGACCTTTCCTGAAATAATAAAGAACAATATGCCAAAAATGTGCTACCTCCCATCTTCAGTATTATAAAGGCTGCACAAGAATTCACCAACTCTGATAATGTTTCAAAAGGCACGCAGATGGGACAGCGGTCACAATGCGATCTGACAACATTGTTTGGAACGAAGCCAGAGCCCACTGAGCGCTACCAGAGCCGCCGTAGGGGAAGAACGTCGGGGACTCTTTGGCCGACCCGATGTCCTTTAAACGGGACGAGAGTTCACGCTCCGCCTTGCTTCCTGCTGCCTCCACCCCCCGGATTCTGCGGCGCAGGTCCCAGAGCCCACGGTCTGTGCTGGCCGCCCGCATGTGCCCGGAGCCGCACAGCCTCAGACGCAGACGGGCTGGGCTTCCTTTCCATCGGGAAGCAGCGGTTTCTGAAGGCACGCAGCTGTCGGATGCCGAGTTACCCCCGTCGTGGGACGGGTGAAATGCGTCCTCGGCACTCGGGTCCCGGGGACAGAACCCCCTCGGAGAGAGGGGGCACACACAGCACGCTGGCCGCTCTGCATTAAGTGAGACACGGAAGCTACTCAGGGCGCATCAGCAGCACGGGGAGATGGAGTGGAAAGGGGAGTGTGGAGCTCCGGCAGCAGAAAGAGCCACTTCGGTGCCCTTCGTTGATCCTTGACCTCTCGCCTCAGTGGGCGGCTGAAAACAGCAGGACGCGTGCCATTGGCTGGCACAGCACCTCTGGCGATGCTGAGAACGCAGGCTCAGCAGCGCCAAAGGTCACGCGGAGCCACGAGCCAGCAGGTGCCGTCACTGGGCAGTGGAAGGACTCTGTGCACCGTCCGTGGTGCGGGCTCGGGAGCACGTGGCATTCGGCACGGACAGCAGACACAACGGGTGGTGCGGTTCGGCGGTTGTGGCCTCTCCTTTGCCGACACGGCCAGATGAAACTGCCTGAGGGGGCAGCCGCGCCCCGGACGGACAGGTTTCTCACCGAGGCTGCGTGTAAAAAGGCCATGGATCGACCACAGCTGTTACGTTAATTTAATGGCCACGATCCGCCAGCACAGACTGCCAGCAACTGGAGGCGCCTCCCACTGACGGGAGAGACAATCTCGGACATAAAAAGCATCCCCCCGTTTCCCCGGTCTGTGATCGCAAACAACAGGTCCCAGGCTGGTGTCTTCCTTCAGTGGTTAGACCTATCAGGGCACACTGACCTCCTCCCTGTAGAACAAAGGCCCACCGATACATTTGCGAGGGACATGAAAAGCCTTGCAAACAGAGCAGCTTGTACGAGTGCACACCTTCTTCAACCACCAAACAAACAGTGTTATGCCAAAAAAACACTGGTGGAGTAGCAAACATTTAGGGCCTCCTCTGAACTTCTGAAGCTGCTGTATTTGGAAAGTAATTCAACACGACTCTTTAAAATACACTCAATTTGCAAAACTAAGGTTTGCAGGTGTTAGTTTGATAAGATGAAAATGAACTTTAGACCAAACATAGCAACTTGACTTAAGGGTGGAAGGCTTTCCTTGAGTTTTGTTGACAATGCTGTGAGCTCCGCCCAGAGAGGACGACGTTTATAACATGCGGTGTGAGTGAAAACTCTGAGTGTGCCATGAGCTCAAAACTTTCCTGGGTTACTGGCAGTTTTATACATGACCTGAAAGGATTTGGCCTGGGCGTTCACTTTGGGTGACCACGGAACATGAAACAAAGTGAGATACACCCTTCCTCTCTGTCCCCGTCTCCCCTCACTGAGCCCCTCAGCCGAGTGCAGCCCCCGTGGGTGGGCGGACAGACCGCCCCGTCAGCCCCGAGTAACGAGGCGTCAGCCACCGCCCTCTGGACCCGAGTGGAAGGCGGGTCTCGGGTCACAGCCCACAGGCCATGGACCAACCTCCCACTTCCTGGACCGGAGCCCCGGACCCTGCTGGTCTCAGCCGGCCTGCCCAGGCCGCACAGAAGGAACCCCTGTCCTAACGGTGGCCTGTTCACCTAACGAGGCTGAAATCCCCACCAGCCGCAAGCTAGACGCCCCCAATTCAAACATGTGATGCGCCCCACTGCGCCCTTGTGGCGCTGAAACAGCCAACTCCACGGAGCAGGCTCAGCTCGACCCCCATCTCCCCCAAGTGCAGCCCCGACCCCACGTCAGAGACACAGGCTTGCGTGTGCCTCCTGCCTCCTGGCGGGTCGGCCAGGTCAGCCTCGTCGTGGGAGCTCCCTCCAGGCCGGCGCCGCGGGGTCAGCTCCCGGCCAGCCAGCCGTCCTGCCTCCCACACCCCCGGGCCCCTCGAGCAGCCCCGGTCGTTTCCGTGCACGGCCTCTCCCCGGCCCGAGACCTCCCCGGGCAGTCACACCGGCCTCCCCACCTCCATCCACGGGACGCGGAGGCCACGTGGCTTTTTAAGCACTGAACTCACACTTGCTCTTCTGCCTAAACATCAAACGGCTCCCCACTCCACTGCGTAGAAAATCCAACGTCCCGATCATGCCCTTCCGGTCAGCAGGCTGTGGGCTCCTCCTCCGACCGCGCCCTCCCTCGTCCGGAATCTCCTCAGGCCTCGGGGTCATCAGCCTGACCCACTGTCTGCGGGGCCAGGACCCCCAACTCCCCAGATGTTAGAAAAGGACTCATCCTCGGGTCCCGGGCCGGGATCCCCCTCCTCCCCCACTTCTCGCTCTTCAAGCCCCCTGCCCCTGAGCTCACCGCCCACCGCCTGGCCACCTCTGTCACAGCCTGACCCCACTCGGCCCCTGTGTGGTCCCCGGCTGACGCCTGTGACCCCTCCCGGGTGGGAGAACGCAGCGGGGGACCAGGCTGGCGGCTCCGCCCGGGGCAGCGTGCTGACCCGCCGCAGCCCACGCAGGTGTCAGTGAATAATCAGACACGTGGGAGGAAGGCAGCTGCGCGGCGGTACGAAGGGCAGGACAACCACACAACCCACCCAGCTGTGCGCTGTCTCTGACCAAAGTCACGTCCCCGCCAGGCGTTTCTTGAGAATGGCACAGTGCCAATAGGAGCTTAGACAGGGGTACGGCAGGGAAAGCGGTAAAATCAGGAAGATTAAAAAGTACATGAAACTTCCGTTTATACTGACAAAACACACGGGAGTTCAGGAACAGAATGATTTGTTTGTGGAACTGATTTCCTGTCCCCAAAGTTGATGGCGCCCTGTCTGAAGCGGTCCTTTACCAAGAGGCCAAGTTCGTGAGAAGTACCGACGGCACAACCACCGGCGCCGGGAGCGGGCCCTGTGCCCTCCGGGGTCCTGTGCCCGCCCGCCCCGCCCCCTCCCTGGGTGGCCAGGAGCGTCAGCCTCAGTTTGCGGGTCAGGAATCTGGAACCCTGGGTGTCAGCACGCGCAGAACCGAGACTATTTCGGCAGGTCGTCTGCTCGGCTCAGGGGAGCCAAGGACTGCCGGTGTCCCCGCCGCGCGGGCTCACTCAGGAGCCTCCCTGTGACTCCGTCTCTCGTTTCGGAAAGGAGTGGCAGAACTGCACGCTGGTGTTTAGGAGAAGGGACTCCACAGTTCCGCCCGTTACGCAGGAGTGTCAGTCCCCGGGAGCCGGCGCAGGCAGCAGCAGGAAGGGGAAGACGAGGAGTCGCAACGATCCAGAACTCCCGCCCATTCATTCACTCATATTATTAATCCTTTGTGTATTGATGGTCCCCCAAGCAGGACGCAGTATGTCAGAGACACGGAGCCGTGGAAAATCTCCCCGGGCCGCACACAGCCCCCGACATCCCAGAGGACGAGACGATGAGCCGATAACGGAAGCGTGCTCGGGCGACCTCGCCGCCACGGCGTTGATGGGACCCGTCCTGCGAGTCGATGTGCGTCTCGCTCCTGAGCGACGGGGCCGTGCAAAGTGCAGAATAAACCGCCGCCGACGCTGTTAGGAGGTGGTGGAAATGTTAAAAGCACAATTCTATAAATCATCTTGGTATAGAGATAACAGGAAAAACTTTTCAGAGGAAAATAGAAAAATCCATATTACCGTGAAACGAGAAAATGTGTTTCTCAGAGCTTGGCTGTTTACAAACCCATTCCGCTCCCCGAATCGCACCACGCCGTTATTTACGGCGGACATGAAGCTGTCAGCTTGCCGAGCGTCAGCCTGCGGAACCTGGTCCCCGAGGGTGTTGGGTCCCACCCCCCAGGAGACGATGTCCCCGCACAGACGGCTACGACAGAGACGGTGTCCCCGTCCCAGGCAAACGACCTAAATTTGACGTCTGACCATCCTTAAGGGTGAGATTAGGGTCCAGACGAGAGAGTGATGGACTGTCCAGCACAGCTCTGCAACGTGGTGGACAGTCCATTACCTTGCAAACCGAGTGACATTTTTATGCTGACAGTTCACAGGGAAGGCATCTTGGTGGCCTGACGTTGCTGCAAATATAATGTCACAGCCACCAATACAAGTGCTTGGCAAAGCATTTCCACTCCTGAAATATGTTTCTCCTTCA
Organism: Trachops cirrhosus; assembly: GCA_028533065.1. Taxonomy (NCBI): domain Eukaryota; kingdom Metazoa; phylum Chordata; class Mammalia; order Chiroptera; family Phyllostomidae; genus Trachops; species Trachops cirrhosus. Next base: position 259,429 of record CM052544.1, read on the forward strand.
CGCTTCTGCAGGCGACTGTAGTCCCATTATCACCGTTTATCCGGGTGGACTTCCCTCCCTCCATCGGCACCCTCACGGCGCTGGCCAGCCACAGGCCTGCCCTGGCGTAATCGCCGCGCCCAGTTTTCCGGTGCGTCTGTCGTGCGGCGCCCCCGATTTTCAGGGGCTACATAAAGAATGCACGTATGCAAAGCCCTTGCAGAAAGGGAAGTAAATTAAGCTCAAACAGTCACCAGTGCTGAGATCTCCCACACCCCGCCCTTGGGCTCCGTCTCGGAGTGTGGCGGGCTCTCGGGCCCCTCCCTGGCACGTCAGGAGCTCCTCTGACCACTTCTGACCAGTCCCCACCCTCCCTCAGGGTGCCCTCTGCCTGCAGAGATTTGACTTTGCTGTCATTGTGTTTTCCCAGTCCCATCCTCGTCCTGTTTTACGGGGACCCAAGAACAATTTAAGGTTAGAGCAGGAGAACCTTACACTTTGGGCCTCTGTCTCTGGAAATCGATGAAGGAAGCCAGCCTGGTCCCCTTTATCGGCTCCTCGGACCAACAGGGGTGGGAGGGGTGGACTCTCACTGAGACGCCTGCCCACTGCCGTACCTGGACCTGGAGCCGGGACCAGAAGCCAACTGGCTGGGAAGACATTGTGTGGTCACAGAGCCCGGACCACAGATCGGAGGCCTGAGGACGCGATTCCACAGCTCAGCGGGCGGAGCCTCGAACCAGAGACTTTGAAACCCAGTGGGCGGAGCCGGCTCTACACTCAAACCCCTCCCCCGGCCCCACGCGCGTCAGTTTAGGGGTGAGAAACACAGAGAGAGTCTGGGTCTTTCCTTCAGGCCACCCTGAACCGGGAAGGAAACGGCTGCTCCTCTTCTGTGCGTGGAGGGAGAGACCAGTGTCCGCGTGCCCGGTCCTTTGAGGCTTCAGCCGAGGGGGCGCTGGGACCCGTCCTGTGGAGAAGCCTGCGTCTTCCGCCCCAGTTCCTCGCCCCTCGTCAGGGCAACTGGTGCCCCGTGCAGCTTAAGTTCAGATCACACCCACATGTGCACACAGGCACATGCGTGTGCACACACGTGCTCGGCTGTGCGCCCTGTGCACAGCGCTACCCATGCTTTTCCCCCTTCATTCTCCTGCCTCGAAATACATCTTTGAATTTTCATGTAAGAAAATTATTTTAGCTCTTTCCTGACCTCAACAGTAATATTTAAAACCCTTGACTAATGAGACACTGATCTTTCTCTAGTACATTTTTCAAATATTTAGAATCTCTTATGCCATGAGGATCGCTTAAGAACAAGGCTCAAACTCTGATACCGGTGAGAAGGTCTACAGAGGACGTGACGAACGCATGTTCGTCCTAAGAAAATACTTGTCAGAGACGTGGGCGTGGCCACCGCCCAGCACGCCAGGTCAGAGCAAGCCAGGTACCAGGATTCTGTGAGGGCAGCCTCCCGCTTCGCCCCTCCCTCTCCCCCCCCCGCCCCCCCCCCGCTGGGGCAGAGGGTCCTGCCTCAAACGCTGATTTCACTCGGTCAGTAGGATGTACAAGTACGTTTGTAAAAACTTCTATTGATTTTTAGAAAGAGAGAGAGAAACCCCGATTCATTGTTCCACATATGTGCCTGCATTGGTTGCTTCTCGTATGCGCCCTGACCGGGAATCAAACCCACAACCTTGGCATATGGCGACGATGCTCTCACCAACTGGCCCACCCAGCCAGGGCCCCAAGTAACTATGAAAATAGCCTGTGAAATACGGAAAGACTAAAAGTGGGCTGAAAACTACAGTCACTCCTCCTGTTTCCCCCGTCAACGTTCTTTCTCACTGTTCCACAGCTCCTCGGGCACGGGCAGTTGATTGTTATAAATTTTATTAGAATAGAAAATAATACATACAGATAACCATAGGATACACGCACAGGAATTTAAAGATACTTTTTGTACTTTTCAATATGAAACAGAGTACGAATCTCACGGAGATAAATTGCTGGGAGCGCCGACACAGAGCGGCCGCGTTGCAGATGACAAGCGCAGGCAGGTGCGGGGACGGCGCCGAGGAGGAGCGCCCCCTCGCGGCACGCAGCGGGAGTGCCGGTGCCGCGGAGAGCGAGCGGTCCCCCCGCGTGACCGGAAGCAGCGACGGTCAGGCTTCCCTAGCTATGTACAGTATATACAGGCCTTGCAGAGAAAGCTCTAAATGTTTTTCTCCTTTGCATATAACGCCTTTATCTCAAATGCAATCTCTGAGTGTAAAGCGATGCTCTCTTCTTCCTGATGCATGAACCGCTGGCTTCGGATGCTGATGATTTTGCAGAGAACCACACGTTTCTGCAAAATGTGTGTCGGTAAAATAGAGGTAAAAAAATCGACTTTGCTACGTCTAGCGCGACTGCCGCGTCCGTGGATTCCCTACGTATTGCTGTGGGGTCACGTCGTGGGGCCCCGTCGAACACCGCGCGCGGCAGGGCTGAGCCGCGCACACTGAGACCCGCCGCATCGCCGCGTCCTGTTACGGACTTAATCCTAAACGAAAACGCCTGCCAGACTCGCGCGGGCGCCGGCTGGATTTCCTTAAAAAACCATCCCTGTCGTCCAAAAAGAGAGGGTCTCTTAATGGAGTCAGAAACGGGAAGTGGGGAATCGTGTGAATTTTGCCTAATGTTTGGGTTGAGATTCGGGCTTCCGTACTTTCTCCACCGTGTGTTCGTAAAACCTGAACGCTTGTTCACAGGTGTGCAGGAAACAATTCGTTTTTGTCATTTTCCCTTATTTCTGAGAAAGGATAAAGTGGGGTCGTTTCAATGTCATATCATCGAATGAAAAAAAAAAGCACCACCTGGAGTGGAATGCAAGCTTGGCAAAGTGCCTGCTCTCCTGGCCTGATACGGGTCCCTTCACACGAACGTGCCCGCAGGCCAGGCACGAGGGTCGGCCAGGCCCACGCCCGTTTCCTTCGTCACGGTGACGGGGAACCCCCGGCACACGCAGGTGAGTGGGCCACGTGGCCCTCTCCAGTGGACGGAGGGGCAGAGAGAGACCGGGGCCGAATCCCGGCCGGGCCAGAGGACGCTGGCGCCCACAGCACCCCCGACCTCGAGGGCCGGGGGACCAGCCCTGCCGTGAATCACGTGCGCACCCTTCCCAACAGGGGGGTTCAGCCGCATTTGTGACCCTTTCAACGCAACCCTGAGTCGTCCTTCCCAACAACGCCGCTGCGGCGGGAAAGCAACGTGGGGGTTACATGAGCATTTCTGCATCGATGCAGACAGTGACCATGAGTGTCCGGTGGGAGCCTGGGAGCCTTCACCCACAGGCAGTGCTCGACGCGATAGCGTAAGATCATCCGTGTCGAAAGTCTGAAGTTCGTAACGTGGAAAGTCCTTTGGTTTATATCAAGTATTAAGGCATTTCAGAGTCTCCTAAAAGGATGCACTGCATTTTAAGTTATATTCATATCATTCCTACGTAGAAAGTTAAAAATACAGAGTTGGAGAAAAACATGCACAATCACTGCATCTCATGAAAGCACTTTTTTTGGAACCCATTCGCTTCCCGGTAAGTGGTCAGAAGGAGCTGCGGTCACCACAGCGCGCGGACAGCGAAGAATAGGGCTAGCGGCAGGCAGCTGGCCACGGGGTGGGCGTTCGGCAGGGCTGACGTGGACCCCCTCGCGTCCGAGTCTGTCAAGGACAAGAAACGGCTCGTTAGCGAGGGGCACGCGGGCATCCGTGATCGGGCCACAGCCAGAGGCTCCCCGAGGGCCGCCCGTGGGATCCGCCCTCCCGGCCTGTGCTGGTGGCCAAGCGCACGCAGGAGCACAGCCACGTGGTCTTCTCAAACAGTCCTAGGCTTTGTTCATCTACGCTACTTAACGTTAAGCTGAGAAAAACAACGTAAGGATCTCGAATCAAGGGTTTAATTAAAGAAAGCTTCACTGGATAAGAATCTGAAAGATCTGTTTGTTCCCACTGTATACAATTTTAGATGCGTGATTATGCATAATTAATAAAACATCTTTGAAACAAGGCAAGCACCGACAGCCCGTTTCCTCCGAGGAGGCCCTGTCCGCACCGTCTGCCGGGCGGCGGGCGTCACCGGACGTGGCGGCTCCTGACTCCTCGGTCCTCCGACTCGAGGAGGCGGCCGGCCCCGCCGAGGCCTAGAGCCCGTTGTGCTGACAGTCACTGGGCCGCCCTGAATGTTCACTCTGTCCCCCACGGTGTCCCCGGAACAGGACAGCACGTCTGCATCACTTTAGAACCAGCACCCTGGTCACCGGTCGGTTCCTGTCTGGCTCCCACTGAAGTGCCCTCCCAGGTCTCTCTGCCGCCCGGCGGGGCGGGCGCAGGTTCCGGCAGGTTCCAGCCTGTTCTGAGTGAATGGTTCTGGGTCTGCGTGCGGCCTGCTCCTCTGTCTGGTCCGAGTACTGCGGCCTCGGTGCCCTCACAGAGAGACCATCTCCTGCACGAGTCCACGTCTCCCGCTCCCTCTGTCAGCCCACGAGGCCCGCACCCAGCTCTCCACGGCTGGGGGAAGGCTTCAGCCCTGAGTGCCGGACGCTGGGGCCGTGGCCGAGCTCGGCGAAGGGCAGGGAGTCACCGACAACTGCAGAACAGACTGTGGGGCCTGCCGGCCCTCCCCCGCAGATGGAACCCCAGGGGACGTCAAGCCAGCCTCCCACCCGCGGATCCCCAAACTCGGGGACACTGTCTCCACCCCCCGGTGGGTGGGCCTACAAACGCTGACCCAGGGCTGCGAAGGGCCTACTGTGCCCAGGATGCAAAAGCCTGCACGGGAGTGAACCCTCACAGGTCAAGGGGCAAACCCCTGCAGGTCAAGGGTCAGCTGTACTCGGCCTTTGCCCTGAAGACTCCAGATTTGAGATTTAGAAGATAAAATTTTTCCCATCATTGTCACTGATAAGATACAGACCCAAGCCTGTTTCCCTACCCATCCGCCGAAAGTGGATTCCATAATGAAAAGGTTGCATTTGAATTTTTAAAGGGAAACTCAGTGTGAACCTCATTTGAAAACAGAAACAAAGAATGTTTTTTTAGGTGTTCTTGGTCTGGCCAAGTGGTTTATGATCTTAATAAGGTTATTTTTTCCTACTTTTCTAAAGAATTGGTAAGATGTAACTATCATTTTTAGAAAGCAAATAACCTAAGTATTAAAAATCTTAAAAAATGTGTGGGTTCAACACTGCCCTTAAGGAATTCTGTTTCTACATGCAATCCAAAGGCAAATGTAGGCTCAGAATGTGGGAAAAAATGCGAATTCAGTTTTGCTAAATACTTGCTAAATTTTCTGTCTTTGGCTTTTATGTTTCTCCTAATTTTGCACAACTCCGGCCTCTCCCCCCCACCCCCAAACCTCCTCGGTGCCCCCAGGAATGCGAGGTGGGAGGAGCATGCGCAGACTCCCGGAAGCCTCCGCGGGGCCACGACAGGGCGCTGCAGACACGGAGGTGCCCCTCGAGCCTTACTGGTTATCCGCGGGACCCTGACGGGCTCGCTGCTGGCGCCATCCCCTCCGTCCGTGGTCGCCCGGACGTGGATGATGTAGCCCCCCTCCTCAACGGGCAGCCGCAGCTCGGCCGAGGTCCCGTTGGTGCTCAGCACCCGCACGCCGTCCTGGCCGCTGGTCCTGTAGAAAACCTGGGGCGGGGAACACGTGTGCTCACCACGGGCCGGCTCTCGTGTTCTCACGGATCCTGCTGCTGTGACCCTATTCAGTCCGTCAGGGCTCTGTCCAGAGAGGCTGGCACGTGGCAGGATCAGCACGTCCTCAAGCCCCAAGGCTGGGCAGAGGGAAGGTCACCGCGGCGGGCTGGGCCAGGCCGGGTGTCGGGGGGACCCGCCCCATCGCCCGGATGAGGGACACCGGACTGAGTGATCACAGAGAGCCGACACTGTTCTTAGCGTTGCACGTGGGCAGGAGCAGACGCAGCAAACTAACATAAATAATCCACAAACCTTTTGTCCAAAATCTGCACACGAGCAGACTCATTTCACTTAAACTGCACTTAGACGTTTCGGAAAAGGGCCCTTTCACTAAGCGGGTTGACCCGGGCACGACAAAATTACGTTACCGGAGGAAGCCAGGTCGCCCACGCGGAGAGAAGCCGGCCGGCGGCCGCGCGCCGCTCACCTTGTACCCCGTCACCTCCGACTCGTTCTCCGCCGCGCGCACGCGCTCCCAGCGCAGCAGCACCTTCGTGTCGGTGGCGTTCCAGACCACGTTGCCGGGCGGCTGGCTGGGGGCTGGGAGAGGAAGTGAGAGGTCACTGCGGGGGCGGGCGCGGGGCACCTCCCCGGAGCGGATCTACGTGAAAATAAAGCGGCTGGCGGGTCAGGGGGTGGACTGCGTACGCCCCTCGCACTGAGCTTTCACGAGGTCGCCCCCTCGTGATCACCTGGGGTCATCAGGAGGACGCGCGTGGCTCGGGACTGCAGGGCCAGCGCGGGCCTGGCTGCCGTGGCCCCTCCGCCCCAGACACACACTCCCGCCCCCGCGACCCACGCGGGAGCTACGTACGCATCTTCTTGGTGGTGGCGTTGACCGTGGCGCTGAAGGGCCCGGCGCCCGCGCTGTTGTAGGCCCGGACGGCGGCGTGGTACGCGCGGTGGCTCCGCAGGCCGCGGAGCCGCGCCGAGGTCTGGCCGGCCGCCACCGTCACCCTGCGCGGCGGGCCGTCCTCTCCGCTGCTCCAGTACCGCACCTGCGGGCAGAGCGGGGCAGAGCCACCTTCAGGCCCGCGGAGCTCCGCTGCGGGGGGCGCTGCGGGCGCTGCGTCTTCCTCGTTGACTGAACAAGTACTCGCGAGGCGCCTACTGTGTGCCGTGCCGCCCCGGGCTCTGGGCCGTGGGGTCAACGGAAGGGTGTCCAAGAGACAGACAACAAACAGGTGCACAGATAAACCAGGAACCTTCACAGAGGACGCGCTAACCGCCACGAGAGGCGAGTGCTAATGAGGGGACAGGAAGGAGAAACCGCCCATTTGAGGGCGTGAGGGGCCCCTGCCCCGCCTACCGGGGCCAAGCCCGACTGCAGGACGCTGGACGCTATGCTGCAGCTCCCGACGGGGGACTGTCCTGGGAGGGCAGTGACCGGGGACAGAAGACCATCAGGGAGCCAGCTGCCGGCGGCTACCCTGCGGTGACGGCCACGTGCCCGCCAGGCCGCGGAGCTGCTGCGGAGGAAGGGGCAGGACGTGGCGCCGTGGGAGCCCATGGGAAAACGCCTGCGTGGATTTTGTTCTTCTGCGTTGTGGGGAATGACCTGGGACTTCGCACAGAAACAGACGCACACAGAGCGCAGCGAGGAGAGGCAAGTTAACGAGCGTGTTCGGTGAGGAGAGAAGTAAGGGCAGGAAAGGACAGGATGAAAACACACGCTCCTTCACCACCTCCAGTTTGCGCCGCGGGTCCGCGGGGCTTTGCTGGAAGCCGGACTGTTCCTGCAGCGAGAGCGAGGCGAGGGCGAGCAGGGCTGCGCGGCGGCCAGCAGGAGGCTCGCGGGAAGCGCAGCCCCCGCCCACGCGGAGCACGGACGTGGCTGTCTGACCACCAGGACACAGGACACAGACACTGCTGTGCACACGTGTGTTACTTTCATGAAGAATCTGCGCTCTCCGGCTGTTCTTGGAAGATGCCCTTTCTCTCTCATTTTTCACTCTTCATAGCGAAATACAGGGAACCGATAATTTGTGCAAGCGAAGGCTGCTGGCGCACACGGGGGGTGGCCCCCAGAATGTCGGTGCTGAGAGGTCGCTGGGCTGCAGCAGAGGGCGAGACAGCCACGCTGCCCTTGGGGACGGAGTCGCCGCGTGGCTGTTTGACTGGGGTGGTGGGTCCGGGTGAGGGCGGTTTTGTTTCTTTGTTTTTAAAGAAAGCAGAAACCCTGACTGTAAGGTGAAACGCGCCAAACTCGGCGCTGGCTCCCTTTCTTACAGACACTGTGGGACAGCAGGTTCCCGTCCGCTGGGGGAATAGGCTGGAGGTTGCTGCCTATTTATTTATTTATTGTTCCAGTGAACAACTACCAGTTCGCTCTGTAAAGAAATCGTAGCGAAGCACAAATTCGGGGCTTTCAGTGGTGACGCCAAATCAGCCCTCACGTTACACCCGCCCAGCATTCCCTGTGTTGGTGTGTGTGCATGTACACGTGCGTGCATGTGTTTGTACACGTGTGTACAGGCGTGTGCACGCACATTTGTACACACTGTGTGCCCGCGTCTCCCTGGAAAGGAGAGATCAGTTTTTGTAAGAAGGATGTGAACGCAAACGATTGGGGTGAAATCGAATGTGTCGTTTTGACAGCTTTAAAGCACCGAGTTAACAGTACAACTCAATGACATTTTAGCCAAAAAAAAAAAAGGACATAAATGACAGGCGTCATGTGCCATTACGGGGGGGGGACACCACGTCGGTAAATTGAGAGATCAAGAGCGACGCGCCCGGGTGTCTGCTCTGAAGCCACTGCCGGGCTCACAGCGGGCGGGGCTGGGACTCGGGCAGCACCGGCTGCACCAATGGTGAGCGAGGCCATGAGGGGGGTTGGCACGGGCCGGGCTGGTGAGACAGCGGCCCCTCCCAGGAGGTGCCGCCCGGTTGTCAATGAAGACCAACGTGTGATCTCGGATTGTAGTGAAGCAGGAGGCCTGGAGGGCGTGGCCTGAGACGCGGCACAGATGGGGGGAGATATATCTGACAGCGATGGGCTCCGAGGACCCTCAGGGACAGCAAGGACAATGGAGGGGGGCAATGTGACCCAGCCAGGGTCGTCCTGCCACTCTCTCTGGTCCTCAGCTGGGCTCTGACCTGTGGTCCCCCCTTTTCCGTGTGAAATCGCCTCGTCAGAAGCCCCCAGACGCTGTTCCTCGGGGGACAGAATTAAAGAGGAGACGCACTCGGTCCCACCCTGAGAAGCCCCTCGCCACGTCCGTCCCGGAGGAGCTGGAGGTTCCTCAGCCAATTGCTGCGCAGACCCAGCCGTGACTTCAGGCCTCCATTCTCTCGTCCAAGTGGAAATGCTTCAACACAGAAAACGCTGCCACACGGAGCGTGGTGCGGGCTGAACTGATCAGAGACGCTCGCTTGGCTTTCCTGTAAAATCTGCGTGAGTGCACATTAAACTAAAAGAATGGGCAGTGACATTAATATCCCCGATTTCTGCGAATTTCCCCCCAAAATATTTATATCAGGCTAGGCACTGTTCTCCGCACGAAGAAGGAAAAGTCAGGAGTGACCGAAGACAAAGACCCGTCTGTCCTCTTGGTTGTGCTTGGAGAAGGCGACCCCACGCGCTGGGGCTTCAGAGGCGTGGTCACCGTGCGGGGTGGGTGCCCGGAGCTGCCGAGCCCTCGGCGGAGGGAGGTGTGGGGCGAGAGTTAGTGCGGCAGGCACTGCGGGACCCGAAGGGGCCAGACGCGGAAGGCGGCAGAGGCAGATGGCAGCGTGCAGGTGCCCGCGGACCAGCAAGACGGCGGGGGGACAGCTGGCGCGCACCCATCCGCAGCGGCCCCTCAGATGACTCTCTGCACTGCGGGCAAGCTCACCGACGGGGAGACCCAGCTTGTGACACAGGAGGAAGGGATGGACAAGAAAGGGGGCAGATCTAGAGGCCATCAAGGAGAGGCACAATACTGAAAACTGAAGTCCGTGATGGAGCTCAGCTGAAGGCTGGGCGGTCACTGAAGAGCCCAGCCCGTGGAGGGAGGTGTGAGCCCTGTGGACGCACAGGTGAGAGGCACTGAGGACGCCGTGAGTGTTCTAACCAGAGTTCCAGAGAGGAAACCCGAGAATTTTCCAGAAGCGAAGAAGCCCAGGGATCTCCACACTGTGCACTCCGCCCACCGACGCAGTGTCAGAACGTCACTGAGTTACGCAGGCCGCCCGCGGGTGCCGGGAGGTTGGGCGGTGCGGGGAAAACCCACACTCGTGGTGCAGAGTACAGCTCCCGGCCACAGCTCCCGGCCGCTCACCACGCTCGGTGCCGCAGACGCCCTTCCCCGCAGGGGGCGCGTTCCCGGGCGCCAGGTGGACGCCTGCAGCCACCGCTAGGACCGGCCCCTGCATCACACTGTTTCTTCCTGTGAACACGCGCCTGTGACAAAGCTGATTCACAACTAAATGAACCGCCGGCCGGCTTAGGAACTGAAACCCCCGAGGTGTTGATGTGTGGAGTTTCCATTACGTTTTCGGAGCCCGGGACCACAGGGCTCGACATCTGGGGACGGGGACCGCAGACACGGGGTGGGGGGCTGACACACTCAGACCCGCACTCTGGGGGTGCGGCACCCCGGAACGCCCATTTCTGCATGAGAATTTTTTCTTCGGGACCGTAAAACCATTCTGCAGGCCGGTGCATCTTTGTGTGAACAGAAACGAGCGTCAGGATGTCAGGATTTAAAGTGCGATTGCTCTTTCTGCAAGGAGTTCGGTTGTTCGGAAAATGAACGGCTGCTTGGAAGAGCCCTTAGTATCACTGCAGCTGAGACTGCACTTAATTTAAACTTAAAATGAAATGCAGTTTATAAAGATAATGCATTGAAAAACGGCACCTTTTTTAGCCATTAAAGTACAGGTGTGAAGTCTAAACTGCTATTTTAATGGGCTAAAATAATTCTGTTTATACTTACAGATTTTCAGAGACGAGTATTTCAATTGAGCTGCTAGACCAAACACATTTAAATGGGTATCAGGCGGCAAAAATGCCTTCGGCGGTGCTTTAGAAGAGAAATCCAGATCTGTGGTCTCTCCTTCCTCTTCACTCAAGTCTCAGGCCTGGGGGGGCCCTCGCCCTCTGACCTCTTGTGGCTTTGGGAACGACACAGGAGGTGGGGGCGGGTTGGGTCTCTCAGGCTCGGTCCCTCCAGGCTGAGCTGGGCTCTGGCAGGAACCTCTCCGCCCGACAGGGACACAGCTCGGCCAGGGCTGCCTGGCTCCCAAAGGCATCTGCCTGCTCCCTGTCTCTGCAAATGTGTCTGCGGGAGCCGGGTGGGGGGGCTCTCCCATTCTCCCCTGTTCTTCCACTGGGTTGAGAGTGAAGTTAACCCTTCGCCTGTCAGCAGGGAGTCAGACTCAACAGCATGTCTTTCCTTCCCAGTAGAATTTTCACCTTCTCAGAAGCCTCGTCCAGTGCTTGCCATCTCCTTCCCGTCGCAGTGAAAACACTGGGAAGCAAGCACGCCCCCGCCGCCCCCCGGTCTGCAGAGAGCAGGAGCGGGTGAGGACGGCAGCGGAGTCTCAGTCTGGTGATCCGCACGCCTGCTGGTTACGTTCCCTGCCGCGCGTCTCTAAAACCCACGGGTGCCGGGACACGTGCTCGTCCGTCCTGTTTGCTGGGCCCAGACTTCGGTTTCCATCACTCACCAAGGTCCAGACCCAGAACCAGTTTCAGGACGCTGCCTGGGGACAGCGTGCGGGATCCCAGTGTCCCCCCTTCCCCCACCACGGGGGGGCCCGGCGGGGTCAAGGCCACGTGGGGGGAACGGCGCCCAGGCAGCCGGCCCACCACAGGGAGCTTCGTGCCCTGCGGAGCCATCAGCTTCCAGGCTGGTGTTTGCGTCCTGACCGACGCTGAAAATACCGATGTTTTCCTCGCTGTAATTATACAAACCACTTCTGAAGACGTCCCCCATCAGGACGTCTTTGTCTGAGCTGGTGTTCGTTCTCTTCACACTTCCCCCGGGAGAGACACGCACCGGCTGCTCCTTCCGGACTGGGATCGGGCCCGTGGACGGCCGGGTGGCTGCCCGGTAGCAGGCGCAGGCTGCGCCCGGGACTCGCTCCCGGGAAGACGCACCCTCCCCCCTCCCCACCCGCCTCCCACCAACGGCAGCACAGGGGGAACACGCTGTTTCCAGGCGACTTCACGGGGCGTCAGATTCCCTGCCAGGGAAATCCACTCCGAGGACCCACATTCAAAACAGGGCAGGCCCCGGGTCTTCGGGCGGCTGGACAGTGGCCACGAGGTAGGTAGTTTACTGCTATCACCTTCGCTGTAACAACTCTGGAGAGAGAGCTCCGATGTCTCGCTCACGGCTGCGTGAGCACAGAGCCCCAGGGGGGCAGAATCGGACGTGACACAGGTGGGATCTCAGGGCCACTCTGTTACAGGTGTGCTCCCTGAGTCCCCCCCACCTGTCCCGGCAGAGCTGCTTCCCCACCGTGGGGCTCCGCCCCGGCTGCCACCGCCCGCGGCGCTCGGGTGCACGGCCGCAGGACTGGAGGGTCCCCACGCCCAGGCCCCGGGGCCCTGGGTGGCTGCCCCGGCTGCTGTGCTGTGGGCCCGCCGGTCCCCTCCTCCCTCAGCTCTGCCAGAGTCCTGTCGTCAACACCCAGGAGGACGTCCCCACGCGTACGCCCTAAAGGGCCGTGAACGAGACCCAGACCCGGGTGTCTGGGGCCAGCGGGTGCAGGGCGGTTCAGGGAGCTCAGGTGCAGCGGGAGACCCAGGTAAGTCTGGTGACCGAGGTCCACAGGACACATGTGAGCCTCACGCTGCTGAGCCACCCTTCCTCCTCCACGTTCCCTCAGGCCCGTGCCCGTTTGGCACAAGGGACAGGAAGTCCCTGAAGCCCAAACAGCACCCATGGGTGTTCGTGCGGGCCAAGGGGCTGGGGGAGTTTCAGCAGAAGCCGGATGTTGGCGGAGGGGCTGCTGTGGCGACACCCAGGCAGCAGCGGGCGGGCCTCCCTGGACTCACCTCGTAGCCCAGCAGGCGGCCGCTGCTCAGCCTCCACGGCACGGCGCCCCAGGACACCTGGATCTCCGAGGAGGACAGGCTCTCCGCCCGGACCCGCGGCGGCGCTGCTGCGGGCTCTGCTCGGGACACAAGGGGGAGTGCGGTCTCAACGCCGGCGGCACGCCGGAAACCCACCGCAGTGCCGAGTGTCGGCCAGCACGTTAGCGTGCTGGGAAATTCCGGCAACGGGCAGGGAAGTATTTGGAAAGGCAAACCGTCGCGTGCAAACAGAGGCGCCGCCGATGTCCACTTCTGAGGACCTGACGGCACTGGCCCAAGCGTGACCCCTGCTCAGAGGCTGCAGTGGCCTGGGCGCCCCCTCCAGGGGGTCCTGGACCCCCACTTTTCCTCCCCTCCTGGCTCCTGTCTGGGCACCACTGCATCCACAAAAGCTACTGGTCATCGCTTTTCAACTTCCCAACAAGGGTTGAGGGATTCAGACGTCACCTCTGCACTAGTGAGTGGCTGCTTGGGTCCAGATCATTTGCACCCTGACCTGGGTGGGGCGCCCTTCGAAGGGGTGCACACAGGACGCACACGGTCAGGGGCCCCTCAGCAGCAGACAGCTCCTCAGGCTTAGGCCCAGGGGCCCTCCCCTCCCGGCGCAGCTCTGAGCAGAGACCCTCTCCCCACCCCACCCCGAATCCACCCTGTCGCTAAATGACTCTGCTGGCTGCCAGGGCTGATGGGTTCTGAGATAACGCCCTGGTCCGCGCCAGGCTCCTGGATTTTCCTCCTGGGAATTCCAGACTTGGTTTGGGAAGATGCGGGGTGCTTGGGGCCCATCGACCCACTTCTGGCGTGTAGGGAGACAGCCCGTTTTGGGGCCCAGGCCTTCGCTGATGAGGCTTTCTGTTTAACTCTCCCTCTGCTTCCACGAGAGGCCCCAGAAATTCCAAAAAAACCCCTCAGGTTCTTCATAGACCAGCACCATCCGTTTCTGACACTTGGAACCGAAGGACCCGTCACCGAGTCCTCGGGCGGCAGGAGGGGTCACGGGAGAAGGGAAGTGCGGGCACGGGAAGGGTCGAGGCTGTGTGTGTCCCTCCCCACGGCGCCCTCCGGGCCGGGGTGCCGCGAACCCCCTGCTTCACTGGGACCCGACCCGGACCCGACCTGCCCTCGTCCTGAAAGCCCAGCTCCGCTCGGAAACGGGGTGTGGATGGGGGCAGGAAAGCTCTCTTCTATGAAGCTGCTTGTGACACCTTTGTGTTTGTGCTCAGCAGAAAAACGGGGGGCCTGGGGGAGGTGGGGGAGGGGTGAAGGGAAACGGAGTCTCTCCTTGTCTTTAGGAGCCACAGCCGCGGGCCGCAGAGGACACAGCTGACAGCGTGTTCACAGCTCAGTGTGACTACAGTGCCAGCTCAGTGAGTCGGCTCGGCGGGGGCGTGTTTATCCATGTCGTTCGCAGGCTTCCACTGCCCCACGTGTGCACGAGCCGCCCTCAGCCCCTGCGGGCTGCCCGGCCGGGAGAGGCCCGAGGAGGTCGCCTCGGCCAGGACCCCGGCTGACGGCTGCGGCTCCCAGCAGCTCCCGACGTCGCGATGCTTTGTGAGGAGGCAGTACCGGGGTTGGGGGCACGTAAGGGCGCTCGGGGCGGGTCCAGGCGAAGGGTGCCCACCGGGGCCACAGCTCCAAGCTGCGCCTGGGCTGCCTGGCTCCGCCAAGCCCTGGCCTCACCCTCCCGCTCAGCCCCTTGCTCGGTCATGGTCATGGTCACGGGCATTGGAGCCACCGTAACACTGGAGACCAGGGCGCTTCCCCGGGAACCTCTTCCTCCCGGCCAGAAGAGGGCGCTCAGCAGGGCCTGCCCCTCCCACCTCGCAGCCTGGACTCAGCACGTTCCCTACACAGACGGTCACGGAGGGTGACACCTCTGTGCACCTGCAGGAACACACCTGAAGTCACAGGGAACCGCCCCCGCCACGGTCAGCTCAGGGACAGACCAGTGGGCCTGTGGGCAGAGCTGACGGACACGCTGCGTGCCCGTACCTTCCTCCGCGGAGAACACGGTCGTCACCGGGCTGAAGGGCCCCTCCCCCTTGTCGTTGTACACGCCCACGCGGACCTCGTACAGGGAGAACGGCGCGATGCTCTCGTTCCGGAAGACGTATCTGGGGGTGTCTGCGGACGGGACCACCGTCTGGATCCAGCTGGTGGCTCCCAGCGGGCGGAAGGCGACCACGTACCCAAAGCCTTCCCCGTTCTGCAGCTCTTCCGGGACCGGCTGGAAGGAGAGACACAGCCCGTCGGTGGTGCTGACCGCCACTCGGGGCCGATCACCGGCAGGCAGCCGTGATTGTCAGTGTGCGGGGCGTCCGGGAGAGGAAGCCACATGGGGGGGAGCGGGCGTGTAAACGACAGAGGACAGTCCTGGGGCAGAGGCAGAGCACTCTCCCGCAGCCAGGCCAACGGAGCCCCCCGAAGCCCCGAAGTCTGAGCTCTGAACGATGATGATGATGAGGAGGAGGAGGAGTGGACAACCTCATCTCTCAGGCCAAATAAGAATCATCCAGTCCCCACACTGATATGATAATCAAGCCCCCAAAAGTGAAACCAGGAAACAAGGAAATGAAAACCATGTGTTAAACTCAAAGCTGTGTTTGCATCGTGTCAAAAATCCCTCCAACACGATCTCTTCACTTTTATTTTTTCAACAACGTCTTCAAATAACACAGACAATTGTAGTTAGTGCCTTCTGGCTTTAAACGTGCTAATTAAAACTGTCCCTAATTATGACACAAAGCAGCAGCTGAGAGGATGGCCAGGAGGCTCGCACCTGCTGGCATCCGTGAGTGTTGTGTCCCCTGCGGGTGGCCGTCACCGGCGATGGCGCAGCAGCTGTGAGGAGACCCCCAAGGCCCGCTGGACAGTCAATAGCCAGGACCCGACTCTCCCTCTGGTTTGCCAGCCCAAAGGCTGCGGGCAAATTATTTAACGACTCTGTGCCTTAGTGGCTTGTCTATAAATTGTTGCAAGGATGCAATTTAAAAATACGCAGAATGGTCGGAACAGTGCTTAGCACAGGGTGGGCTGTGCTAAGAGTGTGAGCTGCTGGCAGGACCCCAGCCCCGGCCCCGGGGAGGCCCGGCAGCTGTGGGGACAGCCGGCCCGGGGAGCGGGTGGGGTGGCCGACACTTACGTCCCAGGTTATCACCAGCTCCGACCGGCTCCCGCCTCCGCCGCTGACCTCGGAAGGGGGCACCTCTGGAGCTGAGAGCGAGAGAGACGGGGTGAGGCCCTGCGGGAAGACGCCGTCTGGCTTGTTTCTGGGGTTCGAAGCGGTTTCATCGCCGGCACGTTTTACACGTGTGTGTGAGTCTATCGGCGATGCGTGCACTCATGCGTGTGCACAGCCGACCGGGGAACAACACAGGCTGGGACACGGGTTTTCCTCCCTGAGCCCCGGGCTGTGCCTGACTGCGGTCGGGGTGTCCGCGGGGGCGGGGAGGTGGCTGTGCGCACTGCCCTACTCTCTCCCCCAGGAGCCGGGACGAGCTTCCCGACTCTGTCGCCCACAGTCCCCAGTGGGAGCTGCGACGCGACGGCAGTTGTTGGGGAGTCAACGCTTGCATCCGGGCTGTCAGCTGTGCGGGGTCCGTGCCCCGCCCTGTTCAAGGGTCAGCCGTGTCTGCCTCTGGGGCATCATCGCATCATTTACGTTTGCATGACATCATCAAAGATTCAAACAGCAAGGGCGAATGGCTGAAGATCCATAGCACGGGGCGAGTGATTCCCCGGGGACCACCCGAGCACGATGCAGTCCTCGGCCCAGTGGCGGCTTTACACACACGTGCCCAGACCCGGACCCTCACGTCCTGCGACCCGCCGCCCTTCCCGACCCTCAGCCGGACGCCGCGCTCTCACCGGCTGGGCGGCTTTGGGCCGGGGAGTCCCGGGCACCGTGAGAACGCTGGATCCCCGCCAGCGGGTCAGGTCCAGCTGTGCCCACGGCGTCGGGACAGTGCAACGCCACGGCAGACCCTCCCTCCACGGGTCACCTCTCAGACAAGGTGCCCTACGTCCCCAACACCTGGCGTCAGCGGATCCGCATCGTTCCAAGTAAAATGGCGTCGTTGAAATTGCTGAAAACTACGCCGTGACTCCTACTTGGCTCCATTCACAGCTCTCATTGACAGGAGAACTTTATTTGAAACGTCTTTTTTTCTCTTTTTTCCCTACTTTATTGTTGTGCAATTACACTTGTCTGCATTTTCTCCCCACCACTCCCCCCAC
>CM052544.1:276912-297199 GCA_028533065.1 Trachops cirrhosus
GTCTTTTGTTATATTTTACTTGTTTCTTTGTTTTGTTGTTTAGGTTCCTGTTAAAGGTGAGATCATATGGTATTTGTCTTTCACTGCCTGGCTTATTTCGCTCAGCATAATGCTTTCCAGCTCCATCCATGCTGTTGAAACGTCATTTTATTTGACACCATGTAACATCACAGACTTCGCAGGGAAAGCCTCCCGGTCCTCCCAGATGCCTCCGTGACGTGACACTGGGCACAGCTGTGATGCCCAGACGCTTTTACATTTGTAAGCTGGCCTCACGGTTATCACAAGCAGCCTCCCCACCTGGAGAACTTGGACAATGATTCTCTCCTAACTGAACGCTTACGGGGCCAAAATTGACCCCCTCAGCGAGAGCCTCCCCTCGTCCCTGAGCTGCTGGCTCCCGACGTCACTGCCCTCCCACCTGCCAGTGCCCCCGTCTACGCAAACGGCACCTCCCCCATCCGCAGGGTGACTGTGTCGGGAGTGCTCGTCACCACCAGTGACGAAGCCGTGCGCACTCAGCGTGCACCAAGGAATGCCACAGCACACGGGCTCCTGGCCACGCCACGCTGCATCAGGCCTCTGACAGACGCCGCCTGGCCATCCCCAGTCCTGCCATGGGGGGGTCGGGCCATCGCCGCGACCCCGCGGGCCTGGGCACCAAGGGACGTGGAATCACACCCGGGAACAGAACACCTGCACCCCGTTACTCAGGAAACAGAACACTAACCTGCCTCTTCGGTTCTTACTTTTTCTGAGGGCGAACTGGGCTCCCCGCCTCCGAGTCTGTTGCTGGCCACCACCCGGAACTCGTACTCCACCCACGGGCTCAGCTCCACCACAGTGGCCGTGCGGGCGTTCCCGTCCAGGAGCCCGGGCACTGCGCAGGAGCGGGTGGGAGGGTGAGGGGCCGCGGCTCTGGGCGCTGCCCCGCGGCGCCCCGCCCGGTGCCGGCTGCGGTGCCTGCCCCGTACCTGTTGTGGCGGTTTGCCAGCCCACGGAGAAAGGCGTCCTCGCCTGGATGGAGTAGGACGTGACGGGGCTGTGGTTGTCGGCGCCTTCCTTCCAGGACAGCTGGGCGGTGGTGTCTGTGATCTCCTCCACCCTCACCCTCGAGGGTGGCCCGGGGGAACCTGCGGGAGGCGGGGGCCCGTCGGTGGGGAGAGGTCCCTCCACCAAAGGGAAGAACACTTCCACACCTCCAGCGGCCCCCACTCTCAGACCACCCGGAAGGCCCACTCACCTGTGGTAAAGCCACCCCTCCCCCCCCCCACGTCTGTGGTTAGAGCTTAAATCAGAATGTGAGGCAGTAACTCCGAGGTCAGAGCACCCCACAGGGGCATAGTGCACTGGCTCTGAGGCTCCCACTCGGGACTCCGCTCCTTCCCACGTGCAGCGTCCTCTCCTTCCGCTGTGCAGCCAGCCCCTCCGCCCGCTCACGGGGAGGGCTCGGGCGGCGGGGCTGCTTTGCTCTCTGGGGCCGGGGTCCCTGTGCAGCCCAGGAGCAAGTCAGCACCTTGGACAGCGGCTCAGACCCACAGCCTGGGGCATCCTGGGAGGCCAGGTCCTGGCTTCCTCGCACACAGGCACACACGCAGACACACGTGCACACGTGCACACACGCAGACACACGTGCACACACACAGCTGTGCACATGTGTGCACACGCAGACACACACGTGCACACACAGATGTGCACCCGCAGACACAGGTGCAAACACTCAGGCACACACGTGCACACACTCACAGGCACTGTCACTGTTCCCTTCCACAGGACGGACACACAACCGCTGCATGACCGGCCGCTCACACCGGCCAGGCAGCGGCTGCGATGACCACTTGTTACCGGGAGACGGTGTGCGGGCAGCGCTGACAGTGCCATTCCTTTGGATCCGCTCCCACCCCGACGGGGCCACAGTCTCGGGGTGGGGGGACGAAGCAATACCAGACCCCGCGGGCTCCCACACCCCCATCCTGGAGATCCCCGCACGGTGAGGGGGGGGGCTCGGGTAGGACGTGAGCCCGGAAGCGGGGCGCGTGCACGGCTACCTCTGACCACGAGGTCGGCGGCCGACGACACGCTGTCCACGCCGCTCTGCACCACGCAGATGTACTGCCCGCTGTGCTTCAGCTGGACGCTTCTGATCAGCACGTCGCCCGACGAGCTCTGCCGGGAAACACGCAATGAGCACGCTGCTGCTCTGCCGGCCCAGAGGGCGCCGGATGGAGGCTGTGGGCGGCCCTCCCCCCGGGGCGCGGCCTGCACCCCGTGAGGAGACTGCGCGGGGGAGACGGAGGCACACGGACCCCACGGAACGTGTGGACGTCGGAGCCAGTGAGACCCCGGCTGGCCTGCAGCGGGCCGGACAGCAGGCGCATCTCTGGGCATGAGGGTTCCAAAAATAAACGCGGGCAGGGGCGGGCTGAGGGCCCTTCAGTCTCAGGACGGCGCTGAGCTCCGCGAGCAAAGGCATGATCCCGGCGGTGCCGGTCCCCCGTGTGCCCCGTCTGCCTTCAACCCCAAGGCGACGCCACTGCTGGCACTGCGGGCCGTGTGGGCAGGAACGCCCAGCAGGCAAACACGCAGGCACACGCAGGAACGCCCAGCAGGCAGACACATGCAGAAACGCCCAGCAGGCAGACACGCAGACACACGCAGAAATGGCCAGCAGGCAGACACGCAGGCACACGCAGAAACGCCCAGCAGGCAGACACATGCAGAAACGCCCAGCAGGCAGACACGCAGACACACGCAGAAATGGCCAGCAGGCAGACACGCAGGCACACGCAGAAACGCCCAGCAGGCAGACACACAGACACACACAGACACACGCAGGAACGCCCAGCAGGCAGACACGCAGAAACGCCCAGCAGGCAAACACGCAGACACACGCAGGAACGCCCAGCAGGCAGACACGCAGACACACGCAGGAACGCCCAGCAGGCAGACACGCAGACACACGCAGAGCAGAGGCCACCTACAGCTGGCAGTGGGGTGGCGCTGGTGCCTCCTTTTGAAGGAATTAAAATACTCTGCAATTGACTTTGGTGAAGGATGCAAAATTCAGGGACTGTGCCCCAAACACTCGGCTGCTCACATTGAGTGGCTGCACCGTGTGGCACGTGAGTGACGTCTCAGTGACGCTGCTAAGAATATCAGTGCCCACACAGCAGGACTGGCTGGGACCAGCCCCCTCCCTGTCTGGGGTTGTGTGGTCCCCCGTTCATTGCACTTGCCAGACTCGCCCCCATTTCCGACAAGTGGTCTCTGCAGGAGCAGACAGCTCCCAGAAAGTCTGCAGGACTGCATGGCGGGAGGAACACGGAAAATTCTAGAAACTGTGGAAGACGCAAGAAAAGGGGGACAGACAGTCTGGTGTTGCAGGCAGTGGAACCCGGGCTCCTGGGTGAGCTGAACATGGGCCCTGGCTGCTCTGATCACGTCAAGGCCTGCGGTGACAGAGACGGGGGCCGGCCCGGCCAATGGCAGACCCCCGACCGGCGGGTGCAGCTGTTTCTCGGACCCTCCTCTGCAACATGCTGATCAGGCTGCAGCCAGCAGGAGGCGCTGCATCACCAACACCAGGCACTGCCTTGCGGTTCTCCACAAAGTCTCAATTCCTTCTCAAAATTGCAATTCTTTTTATATTTGAAACTATTTCCTGACTGATTGATTTGAGAGACAGACAGACAGAGAGAAACATCGATTTGCTGTTCTACTCATTGACGCATTTATTGGCTGGCTCTTGCCTGTGCCCTGACCGGGAACTGAACCTGCAACCTTGGTGTATCTGGATGATGCTCTAACCAACTGGCCTTCCCCATCGATTCTCCGTCGGGGGAACCGTCACAAAGGAGGAGACGATGGAACACTGGTGAGCATTTGTGTTTTGCTGGGGTCTCAGTGACGGCTCTCAGCAGCCCTGCAGCGCCGGGCAGGTAAAAACCCGTTTCAGACCCTCAGCCTGTGTGTCTGGGACACGGCTGGACAATGGCCACCGCTCACGTGGGTGCCATTGTGGGGACTGCTGCGAAGGAGGCAGGGCTCACTGAAACCGAGGCGCTGCCTCGTCAGCGTCTCTGCGGACGGCTAACACCGTGAGACACCATCCCCCCCCCCGTGGGTGGCCACCGGCAGAACCGCCCGGGACGGCGCGGTCTGGGACGCCAAGTTGAACTGGTACCGCACGTTCCGTTCCCGGTGGCGGCAGACGGGCTCACTTCCAGGTGGTTCCGAGGACTCCGTTCGGTCCCGACAGACCTGGGAGCCCCGAGTCGCCTGGGTGACAGGAGTTTCTGGAGCCGCCCACGCGGGCAGTCAGCGGCCTCTGCACACCCCGGGGCTGAGCCGCGCGTCCGCAGGGAGCAGGAGCGGGGCACAGGACTTACCCCGCCGACCTTCTCCAGGTGGGACCCGCCCCCGCCGACGTCCGCGGGGGCCCCGTTGAAGTACCAGGTGAACACGGCACGCAGCAGCGGGTCGTGCCGCGCCTGGCAGGGCAGGAGCACGCTCTCGCCCACGGCCACATCCATGTCGGGCGGCGCCACCGTGATCCGCGTGGGCTCTGGGGTGACAAGGTTCGGGGCAGAGTGTCACTGTCGAGTTTCAACAGGAGGGGCTCCCACAGGCAGACTGCTGGTCTAAGTCGGAGCACGTGTGTTTGGACATGCACACACATGAGCTGATCTAAGCCTGTGTTCGGGCACACACATGTGCTGATCTAAGAGCATGTGTGTTTGGACACACATGCATGTGCTGATCTAAGAGTGTGTGTTTGGACATGCACACATGTGCTGTCTAAGAGCATGCATGTTTGGACATTCACACACATGTGCTGGTCTAAGTCGGAGCATGTGTGTTTGGACACACACATGTGCTGATCTAAGAGAGTGTGTGTTTGGGCATGCACACGTATGTGCTGGTCTAAGAGAGTGTTTGGGCATGCACACGTATGTGCTGATCTAACAGAGTGTGTGTTTGGACATGCACACATATGTGCTGATCTAAGAGAGTGTGTGTTTGGGCATGCACACATATGTGCTGATCTAAGACAGTGTGTGTTTGGACATGCACACGTATGTGCTGGTCTAAGAGCCCATCTGCCCCCGTGAAGGCTCCCACGGTCTCCCCTCCCCACGGTCCCTCTTCCCGCTTCCTCCACTCAGCAGCTGCAGCAGCAGCAGCAGCGTCTGCCCCGCACCCTCCTCTCCACCTCCCTGCACTCTCTCTGCCGCTTCCCGCCTCCCCAAACCCTCTCGTTTCCTCCCACCTGCAGGCTGCACCATTTCAGCCCCGTTCTTTTCTAAGTCTGCCCTCGCTGCTGCGTGTCTCCAGCTCGGCAGCTTCCCTCACTCGGTCCCCACTCCCTCTCTCCCCGACTCGCCGGCCCCCATCTCCAGGCGGCGCGGCCTCCCGAGAGCCCTTCTCCTCCCGGGAGGCGCCACGCAGCGCGCCGCGGGCACACCCACCGGTGACGACCAGCCGTGTGGAGTCGTTGGCTCTCCCGAACCGGTTCTCCGCGAAGCAGGTGTAAGTCCCCGCGTCAGCTTTGGTCACGTTGGCTATTTTGAGGCCTCCATCTTTTAAAAGAGAAATTCTAAAGGAAATGCAAATTAGACCAATGAACGCAGGGTGGTCACACTTCCCCCCAAATACACAGCAAGGTTTTAAGCAGGAGTGTTGCCTTTTAGGGCCAGGAAACCAGCTGACGCCTTCAGCAAATACAGACGATGAAACAATGTTTCCACGGGCACCTGCTGAGGCTCGAGGCTCCGAAACCGCCCGCCCCCTGCCCCCACGCCCCGCCAGGACCTCACCAGCGCTGCTGGACGGTGGACCTGACCTGGCAGATTCTTTCATCAAGTGTGAAATACTTTCCGAAACGCACGGTTGGCGGTTTGGAGAGTTGGCGGTTTGGAGAAAACAGAAAGTAGATACCAGACTGTTTATCTTCAATTGGAAACAGTGTATGGGAAATAAGAAACCCGCTGGCCTTTCATTAGGGGCCTGAGGCATGTGCCACCCGAGAAAAACCAGATTTTCACGGGAGAACGCTGGCGTGCTCGCCGTGGGCTTCTGCGCGGAAGCCGAGCTCCCGGTCCGGTTCGTACGGCTCTGGCATCTGAGTCATCAGGGAGGAGCCAGCGGGCGCCTTCCACGCGCTGGGCGCTGTGAGCCAGGCAGGGGCCCGCCTGCCAGGGCCACAGGCCCCGGGCGGCGCAGGGGTCCCTCCCTCCGCAGGTGCCCAGGTGGGCTCCCGCCTGTGAGACGTGCTCTGGGGACACCGGCGGGGACAAACGGGGGCTGGCGGCTGCAGGGTCACCTCTCAGAAAAGGCGTCACTGAAGACGAGAAGAATGAGGAAGGCCACCCGCCCCCAGCCCCACCCGAGAACCTTTATTGCCCCTGGTCGCCGTCCTTCTCTATTTCCTCTTTCCTCTGGTTCCTGGCATCCCTATGGCCCGCATCCGTACGGCCCGCATACGCACACCCGCACACCACAGCGCGCCCGGTCCTCAGCAGGCCCTTCCCCTCCCACGGTTCGCAGGTTTGAAAGGAGTCATCTGTTTCCGAAGGGCTGATGGTGGTTTCCTCAGAACGCTGAGCCCAGTGTTCGGACGACAAGGTTGGTGCAGACGGGGGTCTGGGGCCACCTCCGGCTCGGGGGCAAGGTGGCACGGGGGTGTGGGGGGGACGCTGAGCCCGAATCACAAGTGTGGAGGCCGAGACTCGGTCTCCAAGCTTCATCCCTCTGCAGCCAGGTTTTTGTGGGTGTCAAAATTCGATTGATTCATCTGAGTTCGTGTACCAAAAATATACACGCAAGGTTTCTTGTGTTTATGCGTGTGTGTGTACACGCCTATTCCTTCAACAGCCAGTCTTCACGCTTGCCTGCATCCTGGTTTCCTTTCCCTGAGAAGTCGTGGACGAGCTTTTCCCACAGGGGCCCATGGGCGATCCGGGGCAGGAGTTGCCAGGAGACTGTGCAGCCGCCGTTAGGTGTTTAATATTCCAGGCAGAACCGCACCTGCGCCATGGCCGACCGACACACGTAACCTGCCTTCGTGGTTATAAAGGCTTTGCTCACGAAGAAAGTGGGGAGGATACACAGGGAGGCCCTGAAGGCCTTTGGGTGGTGAGGCGTCTGCTCCGAGTCAGAGGACGGGGTGCAGCCGAAAGCTCCGGGAGGTGGGGCACCCGCCCTCTAGGATCAGGAGGGCGAAGACCCCTAGAAACGCCTCCTGTGGACAGAATGAGCTCACCCACACATCGGGTTGGGGTGCTGAGAACAGCCGGGCGAGTCCAGACGTTTCCCGGGACGTGCCTGGGCGTGAAGCTAACCTTCCGGGACAAGCCTGGAGCCTGCAGGAGTGTTGGGGACGAGACGTCCCCCGGTGCGTGAGGCCGTGGCCCTCAGTGGCACACCCGCCGTGCACCGCGCTGACAGGTGGGAGGGCCTCCAGGGCTCCAGCCGGGAGGCGCTGAGCCCAAGACAAGCACGCTGACTCTCAAAGTCGCAGGCTCTGCTGGAAAAACGCGAGCTGATCCACAGTTTCTTCCAAACTGGTTCTTCCAGGAGGTTCTGAGAGGCCCACGGGGCCCCGCACGACAGGAAAATAAACTCTGTGCAGCAAACGGAGGGAGTGACTGCTCTCAGCAGACGGCCTTCGGGAACCCACGCTCCCCTCCGGGGACGCGCAGCGAAGATTTCGGGCTGTTTCCCCAGAACTGAAACTGCTCTGGACACTTCTCTGCACGGCGCAGAGGTGGGACCGGGGTGACAGTGAGGGACCCCGGTCTGGGTCAGAGAGCGAGGGGATAACCACGAGACGAAGGTTCCGGAACGTGGCTCTCCGTCTGCTCTGAGAAGAGGGCGGTGTAAGCTGTGGTGCGCGGCGCTCCCGGGCAGCCCCACAGCGCCCCCAGCAGGTCCCCTGGCACCGCCTTCCCTGTGCAGGGACAGAGGCTGATGACGTGATGTGGCCTGTGCGGCTGTGGCGGGTCTGGGATAAGCGTGCACCACGGTCTCGGCTCTCCGGTGGCCCACGCTGTGCCTCGGTGGTGGCGCTGAACTTACAATGGTTCCAAAAGAAGACTGTTGCCTTGGCAAATGGACCTGCACTTGAGGGCAACACCGAGCACCCCAACAGCACTGTGTGTTTGTAAAGGGGACCGTGTGGAGTGCGGAGCGTGTGAGGCAGGATTCCCGAGCCTGCGGTCCCCCTGCCTGTGTGCTGACGGTCCGGTGTGCACTGAGCCGCCGGGTCACAGCTCTGCGCCTCGGGAGCCCGGTGGGGACGGCTGGGTGGGAACCCACGTGGCTGTTCTGGGCTACGCTCTCTGAGTGCATCTCCTGAGACACGGACGCCCAAGGTCAGAGGGAGCCGGCACGCTGCTCCGAGGACAAGGGTGTCAGAACGCGCACTCCCAGCCGCCCACCCTGGGCTTTCCTCTCCGAAACTCGGCAGCGTCAGCCGCGTGCTTTATGGGGTCCAAGATTTCAAGGACGAGGACGGCAGAGCAGGTCCGGCAGTCGGGGACCCTGCGTGGGTGAGCACCAGGCCACCGACACACCCCACGGGACGGGCACCCACGATCCGAGCCATGGGCGTGGCGGCTCCCACAGCCCGGACGGTTCTGCAGGCCCGTGAGCATCAGCCACAGAGGGCTGTCCCCACGACTCCCGGGACACCTGCCGGGCGCTTGCCCATCGTGACAAACACACCGGGAGCCAAACTGATGACGGCAGCGACGCAGTGGTTTCTTTCTGAGATGAACGGAGACCTGAAGGGCCCCTCAAAGGACATTTCTGGTGTCGCCGGCTTTGTAAAACTGTTCTGCTAAGCAATTCACGGGACCCAGGCAGCAGCCCATCTGAAACATTCAAGCCCTCACGCAGCAGGCGGTCGGCCACGACTGCACACACTCGGGCACGAGGCGGTGAAACGAACATCACAGGGAAACCCGTCCGGGCGGCTCGTGGACTGCAAGCCTCAAAAGAAATGCTGGTTTGCGTTCGAAGGGGCCCCACACTTGTACTTGACCCTGATGTTCTCTGCCCCGTGACGGGCTCAGGGGTCGGACCCTCGAGGGGGGAAACGCCAGCTACACGAGGAGCCGGCACACACCCGCCCAGCGCATTCCTCAAGGCATGTGGTTCGGCCCCACCATTCCCAGCCCAAGGTCACCCTTTTTTTACAGGCTCGGGTGCCCTTTCTAACCGTCGGGGACACGGCGCCTTTGACGTTGGAGACGTTGAGGACACTGTCTGCAGAACGGGCACTCGTGTGCACAGCGGTGACGACAGGTGGGACCCCTCCGGGGCCAGCCGCCCGCAGCCCCGGGCAGGGCAGTGGGCACCTCACACAGCGACCACGACCCCCGGTGACCTGCACAGCCTCTGCGTCCCCGGTGCTTCGGCGTCACCTTTCCAGACGCGTTTGAGTGAGATTCTCCTTTATGGTGACTCACGTGTGGTGACAGGCTCCCTGAAAAGCACCCTGCACAGACACGTAGCGGCGATGGCCACAGAAGTGGGACCGGGGTGGCCCGTTCCCGTCACGCCGCGTCCCGAGGAACCGCTCAGCCCCGGCCGCCTGCGCTTCCCCATCTCCCCTCCGTGTGGCGCTGCAGTCCCTGTCCATCCCCACCCGGGTCAGCGGAGCCCCACGCCGCAGCTCAGAGGACAGGGACCTGCACCCTCGCTGAGGCCACTCCCCATCGTATCGGACCCTCCGTCTGCCCAGCGGCTCCTTCTCCGCCCCAAGCTGCTGACACGGGACACGACCTTGAAGTAAGTTCCACTGCAAGGTCATTAGAAACACGTTCACGGAACATTAGCTGAAAGGTGGCCTGCCTGTGCTTCGAGGGTTCTGAGGCTCCGCATGTCAAAGCCGCCTGTGGGTGGAGGGCCGGGCACCGCCGTTCAGGGGCGGAGTTAGCGTCCCCCCGCACGGCGCCCCGTGGCCAGGAGGACCTGCACGCCCCCGACCGCCGCCTCCTCGGACGCAGGGGGTTGTCCAAGCGGCTCCTCTGTGAGCAGAAGGCTCTGAGCCACAGCTCTGGGCCTCCACCGAGGGTGCGGACCGTGGGCGTCTGTTCCCCCGACGCGGCCTCAGGCATCAGTTGTACTGGCGCTTCTAAAATGCTGTGAATTTCCCAATTAAGTAAACTAACACAGAACGCGAAAACTTAGGTGCCTAACAAAATCGTAAGTCGAAGTTTAAGATGTCTCTTTCCTTGGCGTTTGAGTGGCAAAGGTTGGGTAAACGTTTTTTTTTCCCGAAACAAAATCAATTCTCATACATCCAAACTCAATCACAGAGTGTTCTGGGATTACAGGCTCACAAAGGGCCAAACACTCTGATCTTCCCACAGAGGCGGCTCCAGCCACGACGTCTGTGTCGGGACAGAGTAGAAAGTGTCACAGGGAAGACCGGGCAGCAAAGAAGTCCAGTCACACAACGGATTTTTCTGAGGTTGTCAGGCAGCGAGAAATCCAACTGGGTGGCGAAGCACCGGAGCGCGCACAGCGGGCCGTGAGTCCCGGACAACTCCGGCGTCGGACCTGCCGCACCCGGCCCCCCTGGGCCCCCCCCGGCCCCCGTCTGTCCGTCCGTCCACCCCGAGTTCGGCCGAGAGCTGCAGGAGCGGAAGAATATACTAGACAGCACTTCCCTATTGTTGATAGGAAGCCTCAAGTGGAAATCTATAAAAAAATCAATCTTATACATTTCTGAGAAGTAGCAGCAGTAAATTAAATAAGAAAACTACAGGTGTGTGGGAAGAGGTCCAGGAAAGCCCGAGAGGCCCTCCCACAAATGCCTGCGGGGTCTCACCAGGCCCTGAGGGTTCTGGGGAATCGGGGGCAAGGAGGCGCCGCGTCCCGTGGAGACTGACACCGATGGGGACCCGCGTCGCGCAGGCGTGTCCGACCGCCCGGTGTGATCGCTGGCGGGGAGCTTTGCATCTGAGCTGCCCCCCATTCCCCCCACGACGCCCTGGGTCTGCCTCCGCGAAGCCGCTGACCCCCAGCCGCCCCTCCCCGGCTTCACGGCGCCCCCATCTCTCCCGCCCACCGTCTACGCCGCAGCCAATACCCGCCCGGCCAGACCCTGGCGCAGCCGGCATCCACCCCTCCACTGCCTGCCGGTTCCCTTTCCAGTGCAGTCACGTCTTTGTCACGGTCTCCGAGGGCCCCACGCCTGGACCCGGCCCGTCTCGGCCTCGATTGCTCTCACGGTCCTCCCGCATACAGCGTGGGGGACACTCCTGTCCTCAGGCACCCTGGCTCCCTCCTGGCTCCCTCCCGGCTCCGGAAGGCAGTCCTCTCCCCTGCCCAGGCCTGGGCTCCTGCCGCAGCTCCTCCTGGGAGGCGGTCTTCCAGCTCTGGGCCTGACCTGTGGCTGCTGACCTGTCGGCTCTCTGCCCAAAGTCACTTCCTTCGGGAAGCCTCTCTTTACACACCCGACGTAAGTGTCCTTCTGGCCGGCCGTGCCTGCCTGCACCGAGCGCCGGGCCGTGCTCCCCACGGCGGCCACGGTACAGCCCCCGTCACATGCTTCCCTGGGACCCTGCCCCTCCCCGAGAGTCTGGGTGCCATGGGGATTCTCCGGGAGCCCGGGGACCCCCCGGAAGGAGGGTCTGCATCTGCCAAGCCCGGGGCTCAGCTCCCAGCTCGCTGGCTGGGGTCACCTCCATCCGGGGGAAAACTCAGCTTGAGCTTCCTCACCTTCACGACCGTGGGGACCCTGACCTGGCCGCACCTGGGAAACACACGCCCTTTCCCCGCAGGGCCACGCAGCCGCTTGTCCAGATGGCCTTTTCTCTCTCTTCACCTGCACAGACCCTTCGAGACGCAGCCCGAGGTCACTGCTTCCTGAGGGAGCTGCCCCTCTCTCTGCCCCCCACCAGGGCCGGGGTGCAGCCTCTCCTTGATCTCCCCACGGGCTCCCTGTGGACACCTCCACTGAGGGCAGGTGGCAGTGTCCAGATTCCTGGAGGCCATCGCTAACAGCGTCCCCGTTCTCTTCCCAGGTGTCCCAGTGCACAGGACTCCGTGGTCCCCTCGGTGCCACTGGCGGCCAGGTAGCCCGCATCCCAGGCAGGCCGCGGGGCCCAGGGAGGGCTGGTGCAGGATCGCGCTCACGTGCACGCGGCCGGTGCCGGGCGCAGCCCCCACGCTGCGTGAGGGGGGGACGAGTGAGTGGACAGTGTGGGCACCTCCCCGCAGACAGGACCCAGGACACGGATCTCTACCCAGCCAGACCCAGGTCCTGACACGGGGCCTCACACGTACTGCGTGCAACCCCCGCTCGTTCTGGAAAGGCCGGCAGTGGGCGACAAATCGGGAGTGGAGGGGGCAGGAGGAGTGGGGGGCTCGCTGAGCCACGAGCCCTGTGCCTGAGGCTGGCCCTACCCAAACCCGTCATCGGGAGGGGCAGCTGGGCACAGGAGGGAGGCGAAGGGGATGCGCGGGGCGGGCGGACAGGGAGCGGCGCCTAGAGTGTGTGAGGGACAGCGGATTCCTCTGGGATGAGAGAGACAGAGAGAGAGGAGCCAGGAGCTGAGGCCGCAGCGAGGGACGCAGAGGGGAACGGCTCTGGAGACGGATCCTCCTTCCCCAGCGCAGAGCTTCGGGGGTGGGCAGGGGCGCCCCCCTCCCCGGGAGTGCCGGGCAGGCACAGTGCCAGCCGCTCTCGCTCCGACCAGTCTCCCGCCCACAGGTGCCAGTTCAGACCCTGCCCCGAGCTATCTCACCGAGCAGATGGCCCGGCGCCTCCCCAACGGCCCAGGGCCCTGCCGGAGCCTTTCAACGCGGTGAAGCTGCGCGGAATCGGAAGGAGGAGGGGCAGAACCGCGTGCAGGCCTTTGTGGGAGGGGACGGAGGTGTCCCCGCAGAGTCTCCGTCACCTTTTCGGGGTGCGGCTCTGCGAGTTTTACCACGTAAGCGAGGCCACACACACCCTGCCACAGCCGAGGGCAGAGCTGTCCCCTCGTCCCAAACCCCAAAACCCCAACGGGCCTCCCCGCCCTGGCAGGCGGCGATGGCTCTTTTCTGTCCCCGAAGCTGCGCCTGTTCCAGGAATGTCACAGAAACAGAACCCTACAGCAGGTAACGCTCGCTGCATTTTAAAAGCCAACTTCTAACTATATGCAGAAAAATACATTGAGAATCGGTTACATTTTTCAAACATAGCCCGCACCGTGGTTATTAGTATTTGGAGAAAATGTGGCCTTTTTCCTCCTTTTGAACGCATTCAGATGTCTCCAGCATTACATGCTGCACAGAACATAAAACGAGTTGCGGCCACAGCGAGAAAACATTCGCCAGGATAGGCAACAGCATTCGCGGGAAAGCACCCTTTTTAGAAGTAAGTGGTTGATGTGTTTTAAATACTAGTAAGTGACACAGAAAAGCTAAACATTCTGTAGAACGTGCCGATGGGCGCTTTCTCCCTGCGTACCGCGCCTGTTTGCATTCTCTGGGGGCTCTTTGAAGTTTACGTCGCTGGAAGGAGGGAGAGCCCGTTAATTCCAGTCTCGAGAGCTCGGATTGGAGGCCACGCGCAGACACAGCAGCGAGGGGCCCCGCGTGGCTCGGAAAGCCTGCTTCCTGCAGGGAGGAAGGCATCCCTTCTTTCCAGTAACAGAGAAAATACAAAGCAAAAGTGATGATAAACCCCAAACAAAACCAAACCACTTTGCTCCCTGCTGCTGCCCCTGCTGTCCCAGTTCGGGCTGCCTGTTCACCAGGTGAGTCACGCTGACCTTTGACTTCAGTGGACAATGAGTCCACGGCTTACGAACTGCGACCCTCAGACACCGAAACGGACACACCGACCTCCGACCCGTGCTTGGTTCCCATCGGCTCCGTGGGGAGAGGCAGACCCTCCCCGCTGCCCCGTGTGCTGACAGGCACCTGCCGAGATCACTCTGTCCGTCATCCACGGCCTGGTGCCTCCCGCCGCCGCCCACCGCTCGCCACACCTGCACCCCACCTGCGGCTCCGGCCTGGCTCCGGAGTCCCCGACTCGGTCAGCCTCTAGGTGCACAGAGAGGTCCGGCGGGGTCTTCGAGGGGCACGTCCTACTCAGCCAGCCACAGCCTGCGCGGGCCCTGGGTGCCTCGCCCTGCCCCCTCCGCCCGGCCCCGCCGGCCCGAGCAGGTGGGTCTCCCGAGTACACTCCCCGGGCCCCAGCCGGACACTGAGGACCCACCCCGGCTTCTTGCTTCAGACCTTCAACCGGGTCAGCACGGGTGTGCTGCCGATTCAAATTCCCCCCCCCTGCTCCCACCGCCTTCTGTTTAGTTCAGGCTGCAGTTTGCCACTAACTGGGGCCCCACCCCCTTCCACGCCCCCCACCGCCACCTCTGTGGTGCTTTTGAGCAGAAGTTCGACCTGCTGGCTTGGCCACTTTGACTTCCTCTGTCATCGCCGGCGGCAGCAGAACGAGGCCCAGACTCGGCAGTTCGGCAGCCGGGTCTGTCAGTGAGACCCCACTCAGCCCTCTGCCCCTCCCACAGCCCGTCCGCGTGGGGGCGGGACGCCCTCGCCACTCAGATGCCCAGGCCGCCGCCTTCTCCGGAACCCCGGTCGGTCCTCACCAGGAGTCACTGAGCACCCCGGGGACAGCCCCGTGTCACCTTCTCAGACCCTGGAAAGCTGCGCACAGCAGCACGGACGCCCCCGCCGGTGCCTGGCACACCGCGGGCACTGGGAGTGTCTTCGAAGGCGTGACGGACATTGTGCGCAGAGGCCGGGAGGCGCCATGGGCAGCCGTGCGCTTACCCACTCGGAGCAGCGTCGGGAGCCCGGGGGAACTAATCCCGCACCACCTCGGCCCAGAGGCGCTCTCTACTTGAAAGTGGCGACGCTGGTTTCTTCAGGCCGTTCTGTAATTAGGGGTCTCGGCGCCTGAGACCCCCATTACAAAGCTGACGCCGAGCTGTGATAAACGCTCTCTGCCCGGGAAGACAGTAATTCCCCAGACGCACCGTGTGGTTTACACGGGGCCGTGGCAGCAGCCTGCGTGACCCCACAGACAGTGAGCTCTCCGGCATTCTTTCGGGTTTGAGCTCTGAAAGATGCTGCAGATGGAAAAAACACAGACAGGTAGACAGGCAGACAGACAGACGGACAGGCACAGATACATCTGTGGGTCTGTGTACACCCACACGGTACATTTGCACATTGGCTCCGTCGGACGTACATTTGCTGCCAACGACCCTCACGGGAGGCTAGGGAAAGCTTTCCTCTTGTTCACTGAGAAACCCAACTCCATCTCCAAAAGCACCACCGCCAACGACGACGAAACCCCACAGAACTCATGAGCTTCCAGCCTGGCCCTAAACCCCCGTCCACCCCCTTTGCCTTCGCTTGTTTTCCACCATGTCAGTGAATTCACTGTCCCCACAACGAGCTCAGGAACAGGCTCCCTCCATCAGCCCAGCGGCGTCCTGCCCGCGGCCGGGAGGGGACCCGTCTGCACTCCCGTGCTCTGCGGGGACAGGCGCGCAGGAGCTGCAGTCACAGGTTTCGGAGACGGACGACTCTGGTCCGGAGGGGATCGCAGAACGACACAGCCCTCACTGTTGAGGTTCCCAGACACCTCGAGTCTTACTGAAACGCCTTTCCCTCCCGTGCACCATGCACTGCGGCAGGTTGAGGATAAATCAGGGAAACCTGGTTGGAAATGGAGCCCGGAGCCCCGAGGGGACACTGTCAGGCCCCCAGACAGGAGGGCAGGGCCGACAGCCCGAGGGAGGACCACTTCTCCTCCCAGCAGGAACCTCCCCAGCCGGCGGGCTCCTGGCGGCCCCCAGCCCACGAGGCGCTGCCTCCACCTGAGGTCTCCCGGGCTCCTGCTCTTGGGGGGCCAAGTGACCAGTCCTCCCCACACCTGGACTCGTGGGTAGTGCACCCCGCTCACCCCCACCCCCTCCCCGTGACGTCCCTGTGCTCTTCCCCAGCAAACCCTGGATGCTGGCCGAGTAACTGGAATGACCGGCTCTTGGGCTGTTCTCGGGTGACAGGTCTCTCTGTGGGGGGCGGGTAAGTACCTTCCATTGTCCCGCACGGCCACCTCGCCTCTCTTCCAGGAGGACCGGGCCCGGGGCGAGGCGCGGGGCCTGCAGTCCAGGGCCACCTCGCTGCCCACCTGCGCCTGGGCCAGCTTCTTCATGGGCGCGCTGGAGAAGTCGGGGGCGGCGGCTGCAGAGGGAGGAAGAAGAGGAGAGAGGAGGAGCGCTCGACGTCTGCCTGGAAGGGTCTGCGTCCCGCACACCTCACAGGTGGCTCCGGACGGCCACTTGTGAAGCTTCTGGGCGACGGACGGACGCCCACCAGGGCGGGTGTGCCTGACCCGGGCGCCACACACAGCGTTTCAGCATCACACTGGCTCCCGGTGCGGCGTTTTCTGCCCGCTTCTAACCCTCAAGACGATCACTTCACATGGAAATTGCATCCGTGTACTGGGAAGCTTAAAGTCGCTCTACCTGAGTCTAGCAAAGGGGAACACATTCACCAGAGGGCCTGAGGTGTCTCCCCCGTGTCACCGAGGCGGCTGCCGCAGCCCAGGGCCGGGCCCTCGGCCCCGTGTCGTGCAGGGAGACCGGGTGTCCTGTCCTCTTCTCTCACGTGCACGTCACCGAGATCCGCCACAGAGCGGCCACGCAAGCCTCCCGGTCTGGGGAGCGCATCACCACGTGCGTCCTCACGGAAGTCACAGCGTCGCTCAGACACCGTCACCTGGAGCAGACACTGAGTTTGTAATAACGTGCGGGACGCCGATCCGGAAGCATCGGCACGTTCGTCGTACGTAACGAGGGGACCGCCGGAAGGGAATCCGCGTTAACCAGTAAGTCATCCTTGTGCTGCAAGTGTGGAGAGCAGTCAGGGACCCACTGCATTTCCCACACCAGCCAGAGCTCCGTCGGACGGCAAATCACAGGGAATGCGACTTAGTTTTGGTAAGTGGAGACTGTACCACGAGTTACACCGTCTACGGGACTGTCCACACAGAGGACACCTCCGGAGGTTGTCAGCCTTAAAAATTACGATTCTGAGAGAATCGGTTTTACTGGAACAAGCCAAAAGGGCCCTTATCCTTTAATAAAATCATTTGAAAAACGTATCTACATTTTCCCGCAATAAAAGGCCACACGGTGTGTAGGGTTGGGACGCATCGTGTCTGGGAGGTGAGGTCAACAGGAGAGCAGCCACACCTGGACCTGAGACTCTCAGGTGAGCTCCTGTCCCCAGGTCACGCCCGCCAGTCGGGGGACACAGGCCCGCCTCTCAGCAGAGGGTCGCCCTCCAGGTGCCGGAGACATGCTTCTGTCCTCCAGACTCTGGGGCCGAGAGACCTGCTTTTGTTAAGTCAGGAGTTTTCAAGGTGAACCTGACCTTTGGGGCTGGGTCATTTGCCAGGACAGCTGTCCTGCAGGTGCTTCTGTAGGACACTCAGCAGCCTCTCCGGCCTCAGCTAGGAGCACCAGCCAGCGGCCCCCTCCCCCGCCCACTGCAGCAACCAAACACGGGTCCAGTCACGGCCCCCTGGGGCCCACGTCACCCCCAGCTGAGGAAGGCCCAGTCGGATGCATCAGCACCCTCCTTCCTTCCGGCTCCAGGACGTGAAGACTGGGGTGGGCAGGGGGTGTGGCCCACTCAGGCTCCGTGGGCCAGCGACAGGCAGGCCTGTGGCTTCCATCGGAGCCATTAAGAAAGCCACCTCTGTCCCCTGGACCGCCCTCGGTAATGCGAATGCGTGGGGAGCAGCATTTAACGCCGGGTAACGCCGGTGACCTGTGAGTCTGGGGTCGGGCTGCGCTCAAACCCAAAGATTTATTTTCCATACGTGGACCCACAGTCGTCTCATTCTTCAGTCCCCCCTCCCTCCTTTCCTCCCTCCCTCCCTCCTTACGCCATGCTGTACTGTACTGTCCACTGCAGCTGGATCTTCAGTCACTGCAACGCAAAGTGTTTATCTGGCCAATCGCCCTAAACACGACGTGACATCTCTATCCTCCGGGACCCCAAGTGCGGGAAGAAGGGAGGCGCAGACTCCCGGGTGCCCAGCCTCCGCTGTGAGACGCTGCCTGGTGCCCGGCTGGCTGCTCCCAGCAGCCTCATGAGAGAAAAGGCAGCTCCTTTCACACCAGCAAGGGACCCACTGGAACCGGGGGTGTCCTTCGGGGCCCAGCAGCAGAGAACACGGAAGTCACAGGCTCCCTGGAAGCGGGACCTTCGCGTGACAGCGGCGTGGGGACAGGAGGCCGCCGTCAGCGCCGGGTCCCCAGCCGGGACTGCGTGTGGCCGTGACCCCTGCTTCCTTAGAAGGCCCTGGAGTGTAGGCGCGATCGGAAACCCGACAAACTGCGGGAACCTTGTTAGGTGCAGGAATGTGAAGGTGAGTATTTCTGCTGCTAGCAAAACAGGGGACTTAAGGAAAATAGTAGGACACGAGAATCTGGGTCTTACCCACGACCTTGAGCTCGGCACTGGAGTAGATGAGCCCGTGCTTGTTCTCCGCGATGCACTGGAACATTCCGGAATCCGCCACGGTGAGGTTCGCTATGGTGAGGGCGCCGTTTTCTATCTGGATCCTCTCCTAGACGGGACAAGAACGTCTGGCAGGCGAACGCTGACACCGTCTCCGCAGAAGAGCGCCCACCGCAGACCAGCGTGGGGTCGCACGCGACCCTCAGACCATCTGAACTTTTCCGGACGTGAGAACGGGAGAGTGATTCTAACACGACAGCCACACTCTGGAAACACTAACCAGCGCCCTTCGGGCCAAAAGCGTGCCGGTGACACACGTCACACGGGCAGGGGCGAAATGTGGCAGTTGTTCACGCCCCCTCGTGGCTGGCCCCGTGGCTCAAGGAGCCAGGGCTTCCGTCGCGGCACCCGGAAAGGTTTGCACCATTTTTAAAGTTAACTGAAGACGTCAGAAATCCCGAGCATTAGAAACGGTTCTGGAAAGCACCCACTGAGGAGGGGTCCGGGGCAGAGTGAAGCATCACACGTGGAGATGCGCAGGGAGAGCGGTCACTCTGCACGCAGTGGACAGCGAGCAGACACCACGTGGCCCGAGAAGCGAGTGACGGGAGATGCACACGGGTGACCAGGCGCGGAGGTGAGACAGGCGGTTCCCTCCGGGCCCGGCCACACGGGGCAAAGCTACAGCTTACGCTCGGCAAAAGGAAGCCCTTGTCTAGTCTCGAACCAAAACAGTGGCCTGCCCTTCCCCAGGGGAGTGCAAGGCCGGGACCCCGCCCCGGTGACCGGGTTTCCCCCACACGAGGCTCTGGCCACGCCCCCCAACGCGGGGCGGAGGGCGGGCTCCCTGGCGCGGCCTCACCTCCAGCACCAGGGCCTCCCCGTTCTTCAGCCAGCGGTAGGAGGGCCTGGGCTTCCCGCTGGCCCGG
Organism: Trachops cirrhosus; assembly: GCA_028533065.1. Taxonomy (NCBI): domain Eukaryota; kingdom Metazoa; phylum Chordata; class Mammalia; order Chiroptera; family Phyllostomidae; genus Trachops; species Trachops cirrhosus. Next base: position 296,343 of record CM052544.1, read on the forward strand.
CACTCCCAGCGCAGAGCATCCTGCACGGCGGCCTCCGCGTCCTGGATGAGCTGCACCCAGTGAGGCTTCGCTGCAACGAGAAGGAGCTTCAGACCCCCGGCCGAGGGACCCCGACTCTTCCCCCACGAGCCCCTGAAGGGACACCGGCCGGCGGGCAAAGGGCGGGCGCCGCCCTCCCTACGCTTCCCCGCGCGGACTCCAGGGTGTTTCCAGATGTGCGGACGGAGGCGGCAACTTGTCCCCTCCTCGGTGAACCCCCTGCTCTGTCTGCGGTCACACCGCTGCCCCCGGGGGGCGGCCTTTGGGGCCCGGTCGTAGGTGTCCGACGCAGGCGCGCAGAACAGATTTTCGTTTCTGAGTGTCGTCTGAATCACGACGAGATCGCATCTCACGGCAACTTCCTCCTGGAAGGACGGCAGACGCTGGTCTGGAGGACGGACCAGAACCTGGAGTCCACGGCGGAGGAGCCGCCGCAGCCGAGGAAGAAGCGTTTCCCTCCGGGAAGAAATAACTCTTCATCTAACGCAGACCAGCGAGCATCTCAGGAGCCTCGGCGCTGATTAAAACGAGCGCAGGGAGGACGGATGCGTGGGCTGGCTCCCGGTCACGTGAGGTGTTATGAAAAAGGAGTAACCCACGCACCTTCAATTATGTATGCAAATCAGCGGCGGCGAGTGGATTTCTCACTTTCACTCAGAAGACACTATTTGGAAAATCCTTTCTACAGATGAAAGCGCGCTCCACCTCCGGGGATGGGCAGCCCGCACGCAGCGCGCTCGGCTCAGGGCCGCCCCCGCGGGGAGGCGGGGCGTCTCACTGGTCACTGGAGTGACGTGTGCGGAGTGGGGTGGGGGGGT
>CM052544.1:297299-370975 GCA_028533065.1 Trachops cirrhosus
GAAGCACGGTGCAGTCCAAAATCACTTCTCGCTGTTAAAGCACATTTTCTTCTCCCAGAAATCCCCGGCCCAGGGGGACGGAGCCCGCAGACAGGCCTCCCACGCGAGCCCCCGACGGACCCTCTGTTTGTAGGAGAGCCCCCGCTGGCGGCCCCCCGTCCTTCCCCGAGGGACAGGGACATTTGCCGGTCAAGCCAGCCCGGAGTTGCTGCTGCCCCGCTCCCTGCGATGCCCCCTCATTCCAGATGAGACCCACACATCCTCTCAGACCACTTTTACGTGAAATAGGATGCAGAGACGCAGGCAACTGTGGCTACTTTCACAAAACTGCTCTCGTTGATGTCCGAGGCACTGGCATCAGCTGGGCTGCGGCTGCTAGGAAGGGAGAGCTAACCTAAGACCGGAGGAGGAGTCACCGCTTTGGGGGGCCGGGGAGGCGGAGCCACACGGGGAGGTGCCCCTGGCCGGTCTCCGTATCGCCCGCCAGCAGGCACGGCGGCGGGGGTCACACGCAGCCCCCGTGTTGTCCCCAACGGTCCGGAGGTCTTCCGGGACCTAACGGTGCCCGTCACGGAGCTGAGGCACACGCACACGGCCCGTCCCCCTCGGGGGGCCACCACGAACCACCTGTGTCCGTGGACTTCCTCTCCCCTGCAGGGTCCGTGAGCGACAGGCTCAGGCTGCACCTGCCCCCGCTCCGGCTTCGGAGACGCACAGAGTGTGTGCGGTTTTCCTGCAGGAAGCGGCCAGTCCCACGAGGCTCACCTCGGTCCCGGCGGTGGGGCCCCCCGTGCCTTCTCCAGCTTCCGCGCTGTTTTCACAGCAGGCTTTATAAAATCGTCCGCTCACGTTTTCTAAAACGCGCTTTCATCAAAAACCGAGGGTATTTTTAATAAAAGGTATATGCAAACAAGTTTTGAATGCAATGTAATTTTCCTACAAATGAACTTGAAATGGAGGTAACATTATTATCCTTTCCCGAACTGAGCAGCACATCAAATAAATGTGATTACGAATCGTGGGCAGCCGGGTGCGCAGCCCCGTTGTGGGACCGGCAGGGGCCACCGAGCAGCGGGGACCCGGGCGCGCTGGGCTCCTGCCCGGAGGCACTTCCCTCCTGCTGAACACAGACAATAAACGCATAAACCCACACTTTCTACAAAAGGCATCTCCCCTTGATGTGGTTAAAGGCCTAAAAGGCTGTTGTCGGAAGAAAAAGTGAAATGTGTCATCACCATGTGAATCATTTTAAAATGCAAAATGAAGTGTGCCCCCAAATGCAGAATTCTACTGCTCGCCCACCCCATTTAGGATTTGCATCCGAACGACACGCAGACCGAGGTGGACGCCAGTCCCGCTGTGCTTGGTGAAGGGCCACGCCTCAGGCCCACGGGGACACCCACCGTAGTACGTGAGGCGGCCTCTGGCCACGTTCCTCCCTCGGGCGTTCTCCGCGATGCACTCGTAGGAGCCCGCGTCCTCCTGCTGGAAGCTGGGGATTTCCAGCACGCCGTTGAACTTCCGTAACTTCATTTTACCGGGGAGAGGCAGCCCGTCACTTCTCCTCCACGTAATCTGGGGTACGGGGCTGCGGGGAGAAGTGCCACGTTATTCCGTTGTAAAAAGTCTAGTCGCGTTTTTGGCTCAGCGAAGTAAAGCCTGGGTTTGGGTTGAGAAAAAGGCCCTGGCCCTGGCTGGTGTGGCTGAGTGGACTGAGCGCCGGTCTGCAAACCAAAGGCTCGTGGGTTCGATTCCCAGTCAGGGCACATACCTGGGGCGCGGGCCAGGTCCCCAGTAGGGGGCGCGCATGAGGGGCAACCACACACTGAGGTGTCTTTCCTCTTTCTCCTTCCCTTTCCCTCTTAAAAAAGAAAGTTCCTTAAAAAAAAAAGTGCTAGTTTTTGTCAATTGTGCATCATACAAACCTGGCACCAGGGTGGACCTGTTTGTGTCGATGGTTTAATAAAATAAATGCTGTGTTTTCTTAATTCTGATCTAGTGTAGAAGGTCTAACATACCCACTGTTCTGTCACATGAACAAGGAGAAGAAAGATAACACCAATTCAGTTTACAAAACTGGGCAGGCAGAACCATTGCAAGCTTTAAATTAAATTATATATGTGCATTTCCCCTGTATTTTATTTTTCCTTTGCTTCGAAGTGGAAAAAAACAGAAAACACAAAAAAGAAGAGTGTATCGGAAGCAATCTCCGTCCCCCCAGCAGCCTGCCATCCCCCGGCTCAGGTGGGGGGCGCGGAGAAACTCACTTTCCCAGGGCGAAGCACTCCAGCCTCACGGTCGACCCTTTGGCAGATGGAAGAGCTTCCGGAAACTGCACTTCGATTTTCGGTTCGTACTCGCCCATCACACCTGTAAATCCACACAAAGTCAGCAGTTTCACTGTTTCCCCAGGAATGTCCCCCTTTCCTTCCCTACGCCTTTCTCTTGCTGCGTTTTGAACTAGCCTCTGCTGATGATTTAAATCACTCACTTCCCGCCCGTCAGGAGCATTTAGAAGCCGTGCTGGCTCGGGCCAAACGTGCGACCTTAATACCCATTCTCGAATCCTGAGACTGGTAAGTCAGGGTGTACAGGACCGTCCGAGAAAATCGGCGGGCCTCTCTCGTCTCAGAGGACGGGAGGCTCTGGTGCTCCGCGCTCCGCGCGGCCATCGGCAGCCCCACGGAGGCACGGCAGGCGTGGGGACCGCCCGAGATGCCCTCGAGAGCCAGCGTGACAGTGGGGCGTTTCCTGAACGGCACCCTGGTGGCAGGGACACCGGCCTTGGACTTAGAGGATGGCTCCCTGCAGTGTGAAGCAGCTGGGCGGAACCCGGGGGAGGTCCGGTGCGACTGTCGCTGACTGGGAGGCTCACGGGGTCCCGAGACAGCGGTGAGGGGGTGAGGACACTGTTTCCCAGCTGTACTACGGGGTGACGGACAGACGCCATCTGCATGCAGGTCACCCGACACAGCCATTCCACATGTGTGCCTGCTGTGAAATGATTCCGTCAGGCAGGGGGGTGCACGGAACCCCTCGCAGAGACACCACGTTTAGTTCATTTCCTAGTTTTTTTAAATTTTATTTTAGAGAGGGGAAGGGAGGGAGAAAGAGAGGGAGCGAAACATCGATGTGAGAGAGAGACACCCATCGGTTGTCTCCCGCAGGTGCCCCCGCTGGGGATCGAACCGGCCACCTCTCCGTTTGTGGGGCGACACCCACCCACAGAGCCACACGGGCTGGGCCATTTTTAATTAACTTCTACAGTTTTTGAAGAGGACACTTCAGATCTGTGCCCCGAGGCTATTTCTAGTGCACGATGCCGCGTTGTTAATTAACTGGACCGCCACGCTGCTGGCGATGGAGGAAATGAAGACGCATTTGTCACAGGGTGCGGACTTGCAGTTACGAGACGTGTGGGTTCTGGGGATCTAATGCTCACATCTTTTCTTTATCTTTTTATGATGACTTTTAGCCCGTGGCTAAGGCCCCCGAGCTGGCGAAGGTCAGGACAGCTGACTTCTCGGGCAGGCAGTGGGCGGGGCTCACTGGGCCCTGGGCTTGGGGGCGGGGTCAGTGTCTGGGGAGGCCTGGTGACGTTGGCGCGAGGAGCCCCGGTGCTCACTCCGCACCCGCCCCTGCGAATGACGAGGCTGTGCCTGCGTGAGGACCGTGACGGGGCCCACGGCTCACGGACTCATTTTGGTCCCTGCACACGTAAACATTCCACCCTGAAACGATAACTCTTCAAGGCGGGCCTCCCGCTGCCCCCCGAGCGCCTGTGCCCCCCTTCTCGACGCGCCCGTGGGGCCTCCCTACCGTCAGCGCGCAGCGTCAGCGGCGTGGGGGCGCCCAGCACCCGGCCGGCGGCCACCGTGCTGGTCACCACGCACGTGTAGTTGCCCACGTCGGACGGCTCCACCTTGGCGATGTACAGGTGGCCCGTCTCCTGCGACACGAACCTCCGGCTGTCTTCTTCCACGAAGGTCGGGTACGCGTTGAAGATCCAGGCGTATGAGAGCTCTAAGGGAGTGTGTGGAGAGGGGGATCGATTCCGTTAGCGAGGACAGCTGCCCGCGGGACGCGAGAGAGCGACACCCGCCTGCACTGCGCAGTGAGGCCGAGCGTCCCTGATGCGTGCCCAGGGAGGCCCCGCGGACAGCCCTCCCCTGCGAGGGGCCTCTCGCCGTCATTGGCCCTGCGCCCCCAGACCCCTCCCCCCACAGTGTCTCCGGCTCCAGTCTGGACCTCTTCCACCCGGCTGCACGCCCGTGACCTCCTTCCAGGGCCGGTTCCGGACCCGGAGCGCCCCACATTCTGCAGTGGCCTCGGGACCGTCGGCAACCGCGCGGGCCCCAGGAACCTTGCAGACGGACTGGGGGCTCGGGTCTCGGGCGTGACGCAGCCCAGCTCACAGCCCCCCGGGGAGGAGCCCCCACACCAAAGGGCTCGCCTGGCAAAGCGTGAGGGGATGCTCACTTCCTCCATCTACCCTTCCGCCTCCCCCCTCCCACACCCAACCCCCGTTTTGCTACAGAAACACCCAGGTGGTTTGCAAAGCTCCGTGTCGACCCGAGGAGTCGCCGGCGGAGGGATATCTCCCTTCGCGTGGCCACCGGTGAACGCTGCGCCTTCCTCCCAGGCCCTCCACCGTCATCTCCTGGCTGGCCTGCCCGCCCTCACCCAGCGACTCCCTCCGACTCCCACGCCTCTGGATCTCACCCTGCCCGCCCCGCCCCCGGCCAGTGAGCAGCAGGAGTCGCCCGACACTGAGCCGCCCCTCAGTCAATGTGCACGGAGTTCATTACAAGTAAGTCGACGCTCTAGTTGTTTGCTTAGTTTGTCTTTATTTTAGGTGTGGTTGTTAATAACTGAGTTTGCTGTCATTTTACTGAACAGAAACAGAAGCACAGAAATGGAGATCTCATGGAGAGTTATCAGCAGGGGAGTGGGAGGGGGAGAGAGGGGGAAAAGGTACAGAGAATAAGCAGCATAGATGGTAGGTAGAAAACAGACAGGGGGAGGGCAAGAATAGCAGGGGAAATGGAGAAGCCAAAGAACTTGTATGTACGACCCATGGACATGAACTAAAGAGGGGAATTCGGGTGGGAGGGGGTGTACAGGGTGGAGGGGAATAAAGAGGGGAAAATGGGACAACTATAATAGCATAATCAATAAAATATATTATTAAAAAAAAGTAAGTTGATGCCACTACCTCCCTCCCAGAGGAAGTCTGAGCGTTCTCTTGAACTTCGGGGTCCAAAGGACCGACTCTCGCCCGTGACGGTGAGGGCCCCGTGCGTCCCTCCCTCCAGGAGCCCCGGGGGCCGCGGCTGCAGCGCAAGGACAGTGCTCACAGGCTCGGGGACCACCGATCGGAAGGGTCAGAAAACTGGGATTCACTGCATTCCGGGCAGAGGAAGACACACCCGCTGTCATCCCCCCCGGCTCCTGGAGACCCTCGCGTGCAGGAAATGCTAGTTGTGCCTGGAAAATAGGATGCACATCACATCAGCATCCTTCGGAGATTTTTCAACACAATTGTATGTGTGGTGATAGACACAAAGCTACCACAAAAAGGATAATTCTATGTATGCACTCAAGCTAGACGTCACAGAACCCTCCCCACTTCCTGCGTCAATCATAACCACATTCTGCCCGAACAGCCAGGCCACCGGGCTTTCTATTGATGACGCGGCGTGGATATTAGGATCGGGAGACGTTTTTAGAAGAGAACAAAGAGGGTTAGCCATCAAAGCCGTAAATCCACAAGATAAATTCCCGAAACCCTGCTTCTAAAGGGCGGAGTGCACGCAACACCCTCCTCCCCGCGGCCCCCTCCTCCCCCGGGCACACGCAGCAGCAGGCGGGCAGCCGCCGGCGAAAGACGTGGCCGCCGCTCACGTGGAGATGCGTGGACGCATGCACTGCGGGCACCACAACGGCCGTCGGACACCCTATCACTCGGGAGGCTCAACCCTCTGCACCGGCGTTTTCTAGAAGAATTTCTGCAAGCAGAAACTGCCCTTGCACAACACCACACAGGACGTTGGCTGGGGTGCCCCCGGGAACAGCGACCTGTTCAGAGGAAGACGAGGGATTTAAAAGGGCCTGACGCCCCCTCGGCGGCCTGGGGGCTGCTCTCTGGCTCACAGATCAGGAAGCCGGCTTTGCTCCGAAGCCAGGAGAGTACTCTGTGCTCGGGGGCGGGGGCGGGGAGAGGTGGGGATCGGGGACGCAGGGCGCGCGGAAGGACCTGAATCAACGCAGCGCGCTGAGGACGATTTACCTGGTGACGAGAAAAGGACCAGTGGCGAGGGGTTTGAGGTCGGCACCTGTGCACTCACCTGCTGCACCCACCCGACCCACCTGTCTGCCTGTCGAGTTCCGGGAGCTGCTCTCTAGGTGGGCGTTGGGGGCAAGGTCTGCGTACACGGCGGGTTTCCTGGCTCAGCCTCGACGCCTGCGCCGCGTCCACCGACCCTGAGGTCAACACTGAGGGGCCTGAGGTGGGAACGCGGAAGGGACACTTTCTCCCTCCGTTCACACGCGAGGCAATTCCGGGTCCCGGGCGGCTTGGGGGGTGACCTGACCGTGCGGGCGCACCAGCTGCTGTGTGCCCCCAGCAGATGCCACACAGACCACATGCCCCCGGGCCTCCCGTGTTGGGGGCGCCCAAGACCAGCGTCTCCAGCCTTGTCAGGGGACCCGTGTGAGCCACCGGGGGTCAGCGACTCCCACGACACGCACGGCCCAGGGACGAGCCGACCACAGAAGGAGAAGTCGGCCGGACCGGCCCGCCTGGTCTTGTCCACTCGTCTGAAGAGCCCTCCGAATCGCGCTGATCACGTCCCGTGAGAGTCTCCGAATTTTACAAAGATCTTCTGATCTAACGGGGATTTCCAGCTCCCTGCCTGCATCCACGCTCTCTCTTCTGTGAGGCTGGGAATGCTTGGAGCTGCGTTTGGGGAAAAGAAACCCGAACAGAAGCAGACACGACCCACCTGGAAGCTTCGGCAGTGAGCCGAGCGGAAGTCACAGAGGAAAGGGGCCCGTTGGGAGCCCGGCTGCCACACTGTCACTGTGACTGTCACTGTCACGGCCAGACCGTGAGCCCCCCGCCTCCCCAGGGGCAGGACCGCCCGCCGTGCCCACCCTCTGCGAGCCCACCGCAGTCAGGTCAGAGGTCAGCGCTCGGGTGTGCAGGGAAGCGAGGGGGCGGCGGGGACGGCAGGGCTGAGCGAGCGGGACGTGCACCGGCCCAGGCCTCTCTGGAAGTGTCTTCCTCCGCTGGACCCGTTTCCCCACCACCACCCACTCATCAAACTCGCACAGGAACCGGGTCCCGGCCGTGAGTGACCAGACGCATCTGAGCCGGGGAGTTGAACACTCAGCCGCCTGAAACAGGAGTGGGGGCTTCAGCAGCTTGGATGTGGCAGCCCCGTGACGCACAGCCGCCGGGATTCACGCCGACGCCGGCCGCCCGCACATGGGCTTCGCCGGCGGCGCCTCCTCCCGAGGACGATGCCGCCTTAGGCGTGAGGACAGAGGCACCGCCCCGCCGTGAGGACAGCAAGGGGCCAGGAGCCTGGACGTCCTGCGGGCAGTGCAGGTCTGTTGTGGGTGGGGAGGCCACGGGAAGAACCGCTCAGGGTCCCCGCCCACTGTCTGACCTTGACCTAACCCCCTGACCTTCAGCGTTCTCGGCTGTGAAAGGCGGAATGGGATGCTCTGACGTTCGTGGGCTGCACCAAAGAGGAAACAACCCGTATGTCTCCGCGGTGCATAATAAATGCTCGATAAACGTAGACTGTTAGGACGGTTTACATTATTATTATCATTACTTATGTTTTATTTTGCATTCTCCTACTCAGGTTCTTGAGTAAGACGCTGCGTTCTAACTTGGATGAGAGCTGCTGGGTGACGTCACTCTCGTGAGAAGTAGGGACGGCCCTGGAATGTCAAGGGCGGCAGGAGAAAGAGAACGGAGACGAGAGGAAGAGGAGGGAGGGGAGGTGATGAAGGAGATGTGAGGAAGAGGAGGGAGGGGAGGTGATGAAGGGAGAGAGGACGGGACCGAGTCTGAGCCGGGGACCGTGAGGGTGTAATTAAGGGGCCGAGACAGGGGCCGTGCTGGGCACCGGCGGTCACGATGCCGTGAACGAGGGGGCGAAGGGACTGGCCCGGGGTGCCCCGGCTCCACCGCCTGCTCTCCCCACCCTGCACCTCCCTCCCTCCCACTCACCCAGCAAACATCTGTTCGGCCACCACCAAATCACCATGGCAACGACAAGCGCGTTCTACAGGAACCCCAAACACAAACAGTGACAAGGCCAGCTACGGCGGAGAGGACCCCGCGGAGGGAAGGCGGAGCCCTCGGGCCGGTGCGCGGTGAGTCCGCGGTGAGTCCGCGGTGAGTCCGCGGTGATGGCGCGTCTGCGGGCTCCTGTTCTCGGGCCGGTGCCGAGAGGAGCACACGCACGGCCGCCCCGGAGAACCCGGGGCCTGAGCGCCGCCGAGGATTGGAGGCCCACAGGCGGGTCCCACGGCAAACACCCCGAGATCGCGCCCGGCGGGCTGGCGTCTGAGCCCCGTGGGCACACGCGTGTCCCTCGAGCATCGGGACAGCGCCTGGCACCCAGGGCGGGTTCCAGACGGGCTGGAGCGGAAACAAACACGTGGCCGTCTCAGGGAGACAGAGGCTGGGCTGTCGGAGGGTCTACATCAGGGTCTTAAATAGTTAAAAATAAACTGCCGTCCAAGTAAAACGTCGGTCAATGTCATACAGATAGAAAGCTCTCCAAATCAACACGAGCCTCCTGTCTTCTCCTTCAAGGGCCCCATTATCTTCCCTTCCAACCTTCCCGGTGGTTTGCCATCGGGCAGAAGACGCTCCCGAGGCCCCCGCTGAGCAGACGGGGACTCCAGTCCCGAGCGGCCTGGGGCCACCCCGCTGGGGCGGAGGGAGGTCTGGCGTCTCCGTGTCCTCCTGCTTCAGAGGGAATGCGCTGCGGAGTCACGGACTCGCTTCTCCAGCCGGCGGAGCGGCCGTCCGGTGCAGAGCCCCGGTGAGGAGGATCCTGTTTGAGAAAGACTTGCTCCGGGAAGTGTGATAAGAGGTGGCGATGACGGGCTACGGTGACGGTCACTGCACGTTTCCGGTTCAAAAGTGCAACGGCAATCGAGGCCTCCCTGTAACCACGGCAACCCGACGTGCCCTGTCTAGATGGCTACTCCCCCCGGAATCAGAGACTATTTCCAAATCAGGATCGACATCCACGCCCTGCCAGGCGGCCTGCAGGAAGGGATGCAACGCCGGCCCTGGGTCCCCGGTATTACACAGCAGAGCCTTGGGGACCGGGTCACACAGGTGGATGCGGACGCTTCGGCCCTTGGGAACCACGGGCAAGACCCCGGCAACAGCTGTGGCACTTGAAGGGCGGATGCACACCCAGGGGAACTGTGATGAGGTGTCTGTGTCCTTCTGAGTCTGTGGACCAGCATTTGATGCCAACTCCGAGCTCCAAGCCAAGAAGGGCCCCCTGGTGCCTTGGATTTCCACGTAAGAACACTCGCACTGCTCACCAGTTCTACCACAGGCGCAGGAGTGCGGGCACGAGGAGGGGGTTGAGGAAAACCTCAGCAGGGACACGCGTGTGGCCTCGTACCGTGGAAGTGTTTCCTCGGGGACAGGCGGTGTGCCTGGTGTGTGTGAAGCCGGGAGACACCCGAGGACGGTCCCTCCCCGGCAGTCTGCCTGCTGCAGAAGGCGGCAGTCCCTGCACTCTCCACGCTCGCCCGCCCCGGGAGTGTTTCTCCAGCCCATCTTCTGACTGCGCACAGCACAGAGAAGGCCCGGTCTGTCCTCGCTGCCGGGAGTCACGTCCCAGGACCTGCGCTCACGGTCCTAGAGAGAGCCGGTGCTCAGGGAAGCCTCCGGTTGTCACCAGCTGGCTCCGCCTCCCAGTGGGCGGCCCCCGGCTGGGCCAGAGCCCTGAGCACGTTGTCATCGCTGTCCCCTCACATGGCGGCCCCTCAGTGGACGCAGGGCCTCACCGCACATTGGACAGTGTTTGTCAGAGTGTTCGGGAACTCGTGGGAGCGTCCTCGTCCTGGTAGCTGAGTCTGAGGGGCGGAGCTTCACAGCTGTGCAGAGCGCGGGGCACGTGACACTAGGGGCCCCCCACCGAGGCCGAGGGGGCTGAGGGGCGGGGACAGCCCCAGCTCTGCTGGTCGGGGAGTCCTGGGCCCAGGACGGTCCTTCTCCAAACACCAGGCTTGTTGGTCCACAAGGCTTCACGGCTGTGCTTTTAAAAACATTTTTACTTGTTGATTAGGAGGGAGCAGGGAAAGGAAGAAAGTGGGGCGAGAGAGAGAAACGTCAGCCTGCTGCTCCACTGATGGGCACATTCACTGGCTGATTCCTGTAGGCGCCCTGATCGGGGATCGAACCTGCAACCCTGGGGCATCGGGGGGCAGCGCTCTTAACCACTGAGCAGCCCAGCCGGCACCCGCGGCTACATTGAAACGGCAGTGACGGTGCTGCACATCACAGCGTGAGCCCAGCCCATGTGCAGCCGGTCCTCACGGCGACACCCACAGGGTGGGGAGCCAGGGCCCTCCTTCCGCACGACGGGTTTGCTACCGAACAGCAGAAAGCCGTGGCCTTACTGACCCACGGGGACCTCGAGACGGCACTTACTGCATCCTCTGGGTGCACCCGAGCATCCCCCATAATCAATTCACCGGCCCCAAGAGAGTGTCTGGGGAGTTAGCACGTCACACGGACGGTGGCGGCCTTCCTGCGCACCAGCCCCACTCCTTAGAAAAACAGATGTAATCACCGGCTAGATGAGTGTGGCCACTTAGGCAGAAAAAGACGTGCCGTTTACTGAAGGACGTTGCGATTCCCACGCTGAAGAACACGCCGTATTTGTGAGTGTGACATCTTAATGCCGTAGTTATCGATTTCCCAAAATAGTACGCGAATATCACATCACTCCAGTCCAGCTCTTACCCTCTTTTAATGTGACGACTCTGATGCGCTTCTGGAGAAATGTATTTGAAAGACGATCCTTTTCCCTTTGTTGGCAAAATAAGTTGCATGAACTGGGAACTTGACATGCACACTGCTCAAATATTAGGGAATCAAAATGGGTTTAGCATTTGAAATATAATGAGCTGCAGAAACCAACGCCTCCCTCCTCTGCGGGCAATTTTCTCCGCCCAGACAGCTTCCTTCCTCAGCAAATCCATAATCTTGCCAAAAGGAAGAGAAACGCCGCGTGCCGTCAAGCTGGGGCTCCAAGAAAATAAATAGCTGAAACAGAGCAGCCCCAGCACTCCTCGTGGCCAGTAATTATTTTGTTTCTGCCGGAGGAAGAAAGCAATAAAGGAGAGATGCATAGGAGAGCTTCCGCACCGAGCACGTACGAATTCATTCTTCCCAGGCCTCAGACCACAGCCACCCTGGATCGAGTGCAGCAGGAAACGGAAGAGAAGCAGCAGTTCCGTTCGACCCCCGGTCCTCGGAGCCGGTGTGGTGGAGCCACGCCCATGCCGCGTCGTAGGATCAACCTGGAATGTGCGACGTTTTCCCCGTGGCGTGCAGCGTGCAGCGAGATGGAGCTTTGGGGAGGCGGCGAGCGGAGGGACACCACCCTGGGTGCAGCCCGGGTCACCGCGCTGCGCAGACACTGAGCATTATTATTTCAGGACTGAGGGCTGGCGGCGGCCCTGCGTCCAGCTCGCTGTCCATCAGCGCCCGTTTTCCACCGGCGCTTGCTCGCTCCGTGTCTGCGTCATACTCCTGCTTCCCTCGATATCCACTGTCAGGACGGCCACCCTTGCTCGGGCGCTCTGCGACTAGGGACCTGGGATGTCGCTCGTGGCCTGCAGGGCCGCACGGGCCCGTGGAGGACAGTGGGCCTCGCCGACAGCTGCCACGTCTGTGGCCCCACCGCCCGCCGCTCCGGTCCCTCCACTTCACCCCGGGCCTCCCTGGCCCCTCGGACGAGACGACAGTGAAATGGGGCCATGAATGACCGACATGGGCTCCGACTGCTCAGTTAGAGGGAGACTCGCCCGTCCGTCCGTCACTGTAAGTCAGAAGCTAGAACTGACGGCACACCGTCAGCAGGGGGCGCCGAACGAGGGCTGAGGTGGGCGCAGAGCCGGGCCCCTGCGGACAGTGGGACGAGTGGTGCACAGAAAACATGAGTTCTGCACGGATGTTGAAAGCTTGGCCGCGGTGAACACGCAGGGGATAAGGGAGCGAAAGAGCCTTACTGCTGAAGACCCAGAATTCTCTGTGTCCCCCCAACCTTTTTAAGTGGCAAGTTCGGAACGTCCTGGGAAATAAACGTGAATGTGGGATGTCACACGAAACAGCTTCCACTGGAAGGGATCTCCGGTCGGTCGGACCGTGTTGGCCTTTAAAGGAGGCACGTGCCCCTCCGGTTAGCACAGGGACGCGCACCCGAGACCCTAGATGCGCACAGTAGGTCCCCCTAGGCGGCCGGTGGCTGGGGCCACGCGTGCGTCTCCAGCTGACCTTCCTCTGTCCCGGTATTGCCGACGGAGCCAGAACGGCCCAGAAAACCGCCGGCTTCCTGCAGCCGGCCTCCCACCGGGAGGAAGCCCAAGGTCACCGGCAAAGCCGGACGGACTCTGCCGCGCTGTGGGAAGCCAGGAGCTGCTGCGCTCCAGAGGAAATTAATTTCCCGCTGGTCTCGAAACTGCGTGACATAAATTCCCCTGATTTACAAGGAGGCGCATTTCTGACGGGCTTTGAAAGTCCGATCTCAGTGGCGTTTGAGGAAAGGAAAACAGCTCTCCAGCACGCACGCCGTCGGCCTCCGAGGAGAGGCCCCCACTGTGAGAATCGTGCCCCGGGTCACCTCCCTCGCACGGCGGCGGTGGCGGAGTGTTTGAGAGCCGTGCCGGACCCCAAGGGCAAGGACAGGGCACGCCCAGGAGGGGGTGCGTTGTGGGTTCTCGCAACTGCCCTCGCCTGGACGCAGGCCCGGTCCTTGGAGTGGACGTGGCTGAGGCTGAAAGTGTGTGCAGTGTGAGCCTCTCTCCACGCCTCTGCCCACCGAGCAGATGCTGGACCGGGCCTGGAACACGCAGCCCACCCCAGCCCTGGGCACAGGCCGGGCGGAGCCTGTGCGAGTGACTCGGGGCCCTCACAGCGTCCTGCAGGTGCACGCGGGCGCCTGTGTGCGGCCTGTCACAGGCTCCTCTGCGTCTTCGGGACGATTCCCCGGGGCCGGAGGCTCGTGCTCCCACGGTGCCAGAAGCCTTTCATGGAACGCATCCCCCTCGCCTTCCTGGGACCCTCCCCAGGGGCCCCGGAGGCCCCCAGCAGGGTGTCTCCTGGGCTGTGACCGGGACCCCACCAGGCGAGGACGGGGCGTGACTCCACGCGACGATCTGCTCTGTTGATTTTTCATTCCGTGTGCGGAGGGTCTCCAGTCCTTCTGCCGACAGGCTGCACGTGGCTTAGAGACGGGCCTTCCGTGACGTGAACGGTGCGAGAACACACGGGAAGGACACGTGTGTCCTGCCAGGGTGTCTTGGCGTGGTCCCAACAGCGCCACTGCCAGCTGTCCCGATTCCTACACACGGATTCAAGGAATCTGTCCCCGATCACGTGTGTGAGACCTGGAAGTGCCCTGGCGGGCGTGGCTCAGTGGACTGAGCACAGGCTGCGAACCAAGCATCACCGGTTCGATTCCCAGTCAGGGCACACGCCTGGGTTGCGGGCCAGGCCCCCAGTGGGGGCGGCCACGTGAGAGGCAACCACACACTGATGTTTCTCTCCTTCTCTTTCTCCCTCCCTTTCCCTCTCTCTAGAAATAAATAAATAAAATCTTTTATGAAAAGACCTGCGAATGGACCAACTGAACAAACACACAGGTCCCCCCCACCCCCAGAAACATGCTCCCACAAAGCCTCCGGTGAGCTGACGGGGCGTGAGGGATGAGAACCCCTCGCCCGCAGGGGGCGCTGCGGAGCGTTTGCAGCGCCCGAGGCGCCATGCCAGCCCCAGCAAACGCCCGGAAAGCCCAGCAGACGGGGGCGGGGGGGGGCTCAGTTTACACGCAGACGTCACGCCCGTTTCTGTGAGGAACTTGAGCATCTGCGCGGGTTGGGCGTCTGGGGCGGGCCCTGGAACCGCCCCACTCCTGCCGAGCAGCGACGATCGTGTCCCGGGGCAGGACCTCCCGGCGTGGATCCTAAACGTTCTGCGCAGAGCACGTCCCACTGCCGTTCCGGGCCTGGCTGGCGCCTGCCCCCTCTGACCAGGAAGTCTCCAAGGTGACAGTCGGCGCAGCCGCTGCGTCTGGGTTGACGGCCCCTTCACGTCTCCGGAACCCTCCCCGCCCCGGCCAACACCTCACGGCATTCCACGCTCTGGTCGCCACGGCTCGTTCTGGCCGCGCGGCGTTTCCTTCAGCTGAGCTGCGGAGGCTCTGGGTGCCGCAGCGGGGAGCAGGTTCCGGCAATGACACGCCTCCCCGAGAGCCCGCAGCCGCGGCTGCTCAGGGCGTCCCCGGGCCCGAGGGCCTCGCACGTGGCTTCTGCTGTGGCTCACCGGCAGAAAGAGTGACAGCGCCTTCCCGCCACCCCCTGGGTGTGACAGGTTCCGATGGTTCCGAGCCTCCCTCGCGCCCCACCTGCTGCTGCAGGAAGCACACGTTTCACCGCGCGTCCCCGGCCGCTGAACCCCGCCTCCACCCCAACTGCGGCGACGGGACCGAGACTCAGGACCCCGGCGATGGAAAGCCGAGGAACGGCCCTTACGCTACCAGCCCCGGGCTCAGGAAACCCTCAGCCCCGGTGTTGCGGCCACGAGGAAACACACCACACCACACACGCCTCTCTAAGTGGTTGGCCACGTGACATTTTGGTGCCAAGAGTTGGCGTCTCGTGTTTACGGCAGAGGTCAGGTTTGCAGCGCCTTGCTCTGCGCTGTCGAAACGCACGACACGGAGAAAAGGCCACATGGCCGGGGGCGCGGCGACGCTTCAGGAGCCTGCGTGGAGCCCACGTGCGCCCACGCCCGACGCCGTTTCCACGCTCCAGGGCCCGGAACCGGCCTCCTGCCCCGACTTGGGGGCAGCATGCCTTTGGGCCAAAACGCACGGTGGGCACCGAGGGCCAGCGGACGGGGCCCCTCGTCGGATGGTCGAGGAGGATGGGGGACGGGTGGGCCGGTGTCCCCACCGGAACACCCCAGCCGGCTGCTGCCACCGGAACGGGCCTGACGGGACCCACACCTCATCCACGGAATTTGAAAAATGCTCAGAGTGCAGGGACCACTCAACTTGCCCTTCCGCTTCTGCCCCCCTTCTCGGGACGACGTGATGAAGAACCCCCCTGACCCCCCTGATCAAAACTTCTACAGCCGAGATGAACCCGACCTCATCCCAGAGACGACTCCACTGATCCCCAATAGAGTAAGGGCTGTTGCTCCTCCTCCCCCCGCCGCCCCCTCCTGGACCCTTAGTCAGCACGGCGCCCCACTTTTTAAAGGGCCTTCCTGTGGGACTTCACCACTTCATGTGGGTGCTGCGGGGACAGGAAAGGTCTTTACTCTCGGCTGGGCCCCTGAGAACTTTCACAATCCCCGCCCCGTGACTGCAGGGCAGAGGATATGGAGAACATCTGGGGGGCTGGGCCTGGGGGGTTCCCAGAGGTGCGCCCCTCCCTCAGGGCTGCTGGGCGAGGACTGAGTGTGGGCGATGTCACAGGGAACTGTCCTCTCGGGGAAAATGGGAAGTTAACGTTGTCCCGGTCGAAGCTCCAGGAAGTGACCAGATGATGCTCTCTGCTTCCCCGGCAGGTTGGAAATGTTTCCCTGTAAGTGCCCTGTACTGTGCACGATGCCGGTGTTGATGGCACAAGAACAGGCTGTGACAAACGCCACCCTGCGTCACACGAGGGTGTCTGAGTCCGACGCACGCTGATGGGAGTGGGAGCCCACACGGGCACCCGTGCTTCCCACCTGCACCGCACAGGAACCCCAGCTGAGGCGGTGGCAGGAAGGCCCACTCTGGGGAGGGGCTCACGGGCACGCAGAGTTCCGGCATGTTCTGTAAGGTCAAGCAGGAGACACAAAAGTAACAAGGCTGCCCTGGCCAGTGGCTCAGGTGGCTGGAGCGTCATCCTACAGTCTGTAAGGTTGTGGGTTCAATCCCAGCGGGGCACCTAGGGGAGGCAGCCAATCCATGTTTCGCTCTCTCTCTCCCCCCACCCCCCAAAAAATCAATAAACAAATTCTCAGGGGAGGGTTAAAAAATAAGTAACAAGAGTGGGTTGCAAAAAGCACAGCACTCCCAAATAAAGAACGCACGACCAGCATTAAGATTACGTGAGAAGACGAGAAAGAAGTCCTTGGATTTCCAGATTCACAGATACACGTGTGTGAAGAGCAAGGACTCCGCTGGACACGGGGAGGCAGCACAGGTCTCTGCAGGGTCCCTGCGTCCCCCTGGAGACACGGCGCTCCTTCCCGGAACGGGGTCACGGCGCACCCGGCTGACCCTCCAGACCGGCCTCCTCTTTCCGGTGAAAATCATGTTCAGTCTTTAAAAAAAGACTGAGTTTGTACTCACCCAGAATGAAATCGCAAACGCGGGCCTCCACGGCTTTGTTCTGTTCCGCTGACAGATCGGTCAGACTTTGGGGTCACGAACAACTTGTCAAACAACAGAGAGACGTGAGCGGGACCAGAGGCGGGTGTGCGTCCCTGCTTCAGAACGAGAGCGCAGACCAGGTCTGCGGGGCCGTTCCGGGGGGACTGCGCTGCCCCAGATCCAGCAGCCTCCCGAGCCCTTCATTAGCGCTTTAATTAGTCTCGTTTGGAAGTAATTTACGCACTTCTGAATCGAAGGAAAGTGAGTTTCAAAGGCCACACCCCGCTTTAACCGTCTCCCAGCCCCTGCCCCCTCATTCTGTTGCATAAATGAGGCTTCGAACGGTTCGCCCTGAATGACCTTGAGGAAGGACCCCATCTCCGGGCGTCAGGCCGAGGGAGCCTGGCCATTAAAACACTTCGGGAAATTCTTCCAACTCTCAGTTTCCCACGTCCTTGAAAACCCACAGAGCTGCTTTCTCCGTGGCAGGAAGCCACGGGGCCTGAGTGGCCTGGGCCCCTCTGGGTGATGCTCATGTGTGACCAGTGGCTCTGGACAAGAGGCCTGGCTGCTGGGGTCTCAGCTGGTCGATGCGGAGCATAAGCAGCACCCGTCCCCGGTGCCGTGGACCACGGACCCCCACAGCCCGGGGTCTGGCTGGAAACTGCCCCGTGGTGCCGTCACAGGGTGAGCTGCTACTGCGAACCAGCCTGTCCATGTCCTGGGGGCTCCACACCCCCACAGACCAGAACTCCCGTTGCTGTTTCCCGCACGTCAGCTCGGTGGTGCCGCCCGGGAGCGGGGGCTCGGCGGGGGGTCGCCAACTATCCCCTCAAACACAGTCCCTGCAGGTGCACCAGCCGCGCTCCGCACGTCTGTTCTGCTCAGTGCCGAGCTCATCTGCGTGACGGGCCGTGTTCGCTGCAGTGAGATGGACACGCCGCGTCTCCCGAGGGTCAGCGGGTATGGGATGAATGCACCAGCGAATAACTAAAGTGGACGGACAGACAGAGGAGTGTGAGGCGGGAGGAAAGACGGAGGGGGTTGGCCAGCCAACATTCACAGTCCCGAGTCCCCACACTCGAGCGCTCTGGGGAAAGCCAGGTCGGCGGATTGGTCGTTCGGGGAGATGCCCACACTGCGTCCTAATCACGACCAGAGACGCCATGTGACAGTCCTGTAGCCTCCTCAAAGGGCCCGGAGCCTGGACAAGCCTTCCCAGAACATCCTCCAGGACACCTGTGCTTCGGGTCCCCCGGCCAAGCTACCTGGGCCGACCTTCAGTTGCTGGTTTTGGGGAAGGAAGGGAGGGCGGTGCTGACACAGAGGGAGTGCGTCCCACGCCTTCTGCTTCTGGGGCGGACGGCCTCCCCTCAGTCACGGTTCGCAGGCAGGCCGGCCCGCGGTCCCCGCTCTCGGGCGTCTCCCGGTCCGTGTTCCCGCCCGAGGCTGTGCAGTGGACGGGCCGGCGTGTCCCAGGCGGCGGCGCGGTGAGCCGGCAGGGAGGAGGCCGATCGGACGCGCCCGCGAAACACTGGGAGAGACAGATCCCGTCGGTCCCCTTCCGACAACATCAACTTTGTTGCCACGCGCACGGGAAGGTTCGCTGAGCCCGTGACTTCCTGATACCCGCTGTCTGATCCATTACTGTCTCATTAACGTCTAATTAGTGCTCGTCAGGAAGGGGCTGTGCAGCACTGGGGTGACCTTGTTTACAGAAGGGCAGCTTTTCTTGTTCATCTGCATTTCTCGTGGTGATCACGGTTCCCAGCTTTGCACCCGCTCGGCAACGAGACGGATGATGAAGCTACAGGGCGTGGACGTCCTGTTCCCATTCCTGTCTCCTCGGTCCCCAGATTCCGACCGATTTCCACCGCAGCCAGTTGCTCCCGTCCTGGAGAGTCTCAGGTGGGAGGAGACGTCACAGGAAGAGCGAGAGGCGAGATGCGTCTCACAGGACAGCGACCCGTGTGGCTGGGCAGTGACACGGGTTCCAGGAAAATTCCCAGTTGCCACCAGCCGAGAACCGGGCTTCCTTCTCTGGCATCCAGCGCACGGCGGCTGCCCCCAGCCACGCAGCCCGGGCGGCTGCCAGCGTCGCCGACGGTGGGCAGGCCGACTGAGGAAGGGGCTGAGCGGCTCCCGCACCTCGGGCCCTGCAGCCTCCGCCACGAGCACCGCCCTGGTCGACGCTGGAAGAACGTTTCTGATTTTGTTCCGAACGAACAAAAGAAGGTTCAGCATTGACTTCACCAGGAGAAGAGATTTACGGGCCCGTTACGGCGCTGATGCCTAGCAACAGTCCAGTCTGTACCAGTGCAGGACAGAAATCTGCAACCCAGCACCCCGACGGAACGCTGTGAACATACACGTGTCCCGATTCCACGTACACTCTGCAAAGACCAGGATGCCCAGCAGCACATACTAAGTCTATGTAAGAGCGTGCGTGTGTGGTATACATACATATACCTATATATGCAGTTATCAGTGTATACACATACGTGTAGCTATCTGTATGTAGATTAGACACACAGACACACACAGCGCACGCCCCGTCTGCCTCCACCCCGTAACCGAGGACCACCAGCGAGGCTAGAGCTGTGCTCAGCGCCATCCGGTGGTGGATGTGGCCGTGAGCCCGCCCACCTTGGGAACCGGCTGCAGGAACTGGAAGGCCGTGTGACAAGCGGCCCGGGTGGGACCGCCTTTGCCGAGTTTCTCACCAGCCACCTGGGGGGCCCGGGGCCCCTGACAGGCGCGGCCCCGGCCAGAGATGTGGTCAATGAAGGAGCAAAGCAAAAACGGGCCCGTCTTACCTCCGGAGTGTGGCGGGGGGCCGCAGAGCAGGACGACTCCCTGACCCTCTCGCACGGACACGGTGCTTCTCATCTGGGTTTTAAAATTTTCCAGATCTGATGGGGAAACACAACAAAACAGAATCTCAGAAAGAACCGGCACATTGAAATGTCCGCACAGAGACACACCTTTCTTCTGTAGGATAGTATTTAAAATCCCTCCTTAGGGACCTCAGGAGAACGTTCGTTTTGAGAGGGAAAAGTACGATTTTGGTTTGTTTGTTAAGGCTCCTAGAAATCCAGCCGCACAGCAGAGACTCGTGCCCACTGAGCCTGCGTTTCTGTTGTGGCGTCGGAAATGGCCCGGCCATCCCACAGGGCACAGCCTGACGGGGCCACACCAGCGGGCGGGGCGAGCCAAAGCAGGAACGACGCACCTTCCACCAGACACACACATCAACTGGCGCCCACATCTGCCCGGCGAGTCACCAAATCACGAGACACTCAGCCGCTCCTTGCAACGAAAGCCACCAGTGATAAGGTTTTCCGCTGCGATCTCTCACCATCGGCAGCACGAACCTCCTCTCTGCCCCCTGTGACGAACGTTGTCCTTCACAAAAAGGGTTGCAAACATTCCGCTCCTGGTCCCCGGTCCTGTCGGCCCCACGTCCGGAGGATTCTGTGCCGGGGGGGTCACGCGCAGCAGCCAAGCGGGGGGAGTTCACAGGATGACGTAGTAGCCCACCCACATCCGTGTACCCCTCTCCACGCGTGGCTCTGACAGACGGTGCAGCTTCTGCCCCTGTGCAGAGACCTTCTTCCAGTGGCTCATGAAGCCCTCAAGGCAAACACGGCTTTGATCGCCCGAGGTTATTTTTAAAACATTGCATTTCCTCCAGCAGCGATCCGGGGCAGCGAATCCACCCCACACTCTCCAGCTGAAAGGAAGGCTCAGAGAAAAGTCTGCTGGTCTTATTTCAAACAAAGCTTAAGCCGATGGGGGGGGGGAGAAACTAATCGACTGCTTCTCTAAAATCTGATTTAAAAAAATAGATCCGCGTCTGTAAGAAGCTCAGGGCAACCACGCTGTGCATTCGGGAGGAAACACACCCGTTTCGTGGCTGCGGACGGTGGACCCAAACCGCCGAAGGGGGCGCCATGCAGAGGACCCAGCGCGGGCATTTCGGGGCATCACCCAGAAAGTTTCAGCCCTGCCCTGGGAAACCCGTAAGAGGCAAAATAACACCTTCGAATCGGTGACACTGCAAACGCTAGGCACCTGGGCCTTGGGGGCACCCTGACTCGGCAGCTCAGGGGGAGACGAGGGTATCGGCCTCGTTTCGTTGCTGCCGAAAGTGTCACAATGCTGGTCACCAGTGTGAGCGAAGCGGTTCCGTGAAACCCACCCATATGAGACGGTAAAAGAAGTCAAAGAAGAGAAATGGTGCTTGTGGGCTTACTTCAGCCAGAGGGGCCCCCACAAAGGCACCATAACGTCGCCCTGGGTCACCCTAAATGTGCCCCTGAAACGCAGTATCATCAAAACACCGAGGCCCCGGAGTTAGAACCGCCAAATCGCACCCCCTGGCGTGTGCAGGGGCCACCGGGGAGGACAGCACAGCATCCCGTGACCCCTGGGAACAGGATTGGGGGGCACTTCCTGACAACCAGGCTCAGGTGTGGCCCCTGCGGCTGCCCCCACCCCCTCCTGCCTCCTTCGTCCCAGCACGTCACACCCTGGGAGGAGTCGGCATGGGGCTGAGCGAGAAACGGCGAAGGGATGAGAGCTCTAAGAAACACTCACGTCCGCCCTCCCTGGAATGGGGGTCTTTCTGCCGCACGGCTGGGACCACCGTGCGGAGAAGCCCAGGCAAAGGTTCGGCCTCCCCACTCAAGCCCGGCAGCCTCTCAGTGGACATCTCACTGAGCCGTGCCCACAACAAAGAGCAAATGCTGCTTCGGGGGGCGACCATGACTCTCGCGCTCCCCGACACCTGCAGAAGCTTCTGGAGGGTCTGCTGCACCTGGACACGAGACACAGTCGACCCTTAATCACCTTCGGTGTCGGCGGGTCCGAACGAGACACGGCCGTGCTCTCCCGCTCTGACACTTGCCTTCACCCCGTCTTTTCTTTCTTTTCATTCAACGCCGAGTCTGCACCTCGAAGGGTCACGTTAAAGATTTCAGGCTGTGCAGGCGGCGTTGTGGGGACAGCGCCCTTCCCGCCACCCAGCGGCCTCAGCCGCCCCGCCCGGCCGGCACCCATGCCTGGGGGAGCCTTCTCTGGCACCGGCGGCCGGCTGTGTTTGTGGGCACCGGTGATCACACCGGCTTCAATTTTTGTTTAAATGAGGAGAGAAATTTTTTAAAAAGTTCACAAGATGCAAACATGAAAGGAAAGGGAGCTGCTATTTATATAAAAATAAAATGAGAGGTTATTGGAAAAACCCAGTCAAGGAAATTCACCCTCTTGTGTTGTCCCCAAAGTTGATGCCCAGACTGGGTGGAATAAGCAAAAAAAAC
Organism: Trachops cirrhosus; assembly: GCA_028533065.1. Taxonomy (NCBI): domain Eukaryota; kingdom Metazoa; phylum Chordata; class Mammalia; order Chiroptera; family Phyllostomidae; genus Trachops; species Trachops cirrhosus. The sequence continues at coordinate 319,261 of CM052544.1, forward strand.
CCCTGAAAATACAGAATAAAAATCGCAGACTACCTGTGCACCCCGGTTGCCCCAGGAATGAATCACCACGTACACCCAAAGGAAAACAGCACTTGGAAAAGGCACAGGGAGAGGAACGCACAGGGACACGAGCTCGGCGTGGTGCGCGGCAGGATGGAGCCCAGCCTGCTCACCGGGACCGCGGGGGCGCCACGCGGAGAGGCGACCGGGAGAGAGCGAGGGCCCAGCACACAGAGTTCCCTGCTGCAGCCAGCCTAAAATTTCAGCACACACGTCTCCTTGTTTAAACAAGCACCTGTCTCTAAAAGAGCTCTTCAGTGAACAGTCCAACTCCTGGCCCTGACCACATCCAATAAGAAAGTCCCTTCGGTGTTCAGGAAAAAGCAAATGTTGGAGTTTTTAAATCCAGCAACAAAAATTAAGGATACTTTACTGTTTCTGTTATTGACAACTTGCTCTTTTAGAATCTATTAAATCCAGAAAAAAGGCAAAACTCTTTTCATCTGATTGTGAATGTTGTTTTCACCCATAACACTAACATTTAAAAGACGGACAGTTAATATCTCTGGGGGGTAAAATAAATCTCTATACTCCACACATTTTTTCTTTTTATATTTCATGCAAGAAGCCCAGTTTGGCCATCAAAACCACATTTTTAAGAATCTGTGTGGCCGGACCACAAATCACTTCCCTTCCCTTTGGAACAAAGGGCCCAGGTCCACCGGAGCCTGGGGTAATGCTGCACACCTGCGTGGACGCCACATCTCAGAAGTCGAGTGGATGTTAACGGGGCCACAGGAGAAGCCGGGGTTCCTATAGAAGCAGGGCCAAACAGAGAGCTGTCTTCCCCAAACCTGCCCGTCCTGCCGGTGCGCCTCGGGGTGGGGGTCCCCGAGGGTCCAACCCAACAACCCAAACACCCACTGGAGCCGACACTCAGACCATCTGCGGGCCAGCTCGGAAACAACGCCATCTCTGAAAAGGCGGTGCCCTGCAGGTGGGGACCTGCAGGTGGGGACAGACCCAGCACCTCGGCAAGGTCACCCTAATCACCTCAAACATCTCTGATGAAGCTTTTAGCAGCCTCGGTGAGGGTGCCGCCTGCGTCCTCCGCAAAGACAGGGACCTGGGCGGCCTGCGCGAGGCGCCCGTGGGAGGGTCACAGGAGGTCCCTCCGTGGGGACACGGGAGGGGCTCAGGGAGAGCTGGCGGGCGCCCCTCCTCTGTCCTCAGCCGCCAGAGCTGGGCCACTAGCCCCTGCAACGCCCCCCTCCTCTGGGGGCCCCCGTTTGTCTACGTTTAGCCTCCTGCCTCTGCTGGCGGGTCTCTCTCCCCGGGAACGTTCGCACGTCTCAGAGACAGCTGTCATCGAGGCGGGTGAGTTCAGCTGCGCGTGGATGCAGTGACATTATCGGGGGGTCCGCCCCTCACGGGGGCCTGAGAAGTGAAAACAGGTCAGCAAAGCACCGACTGTCCCTGCACTGCAGGAGAGACGTCAAATAGCGAGGCCCCCCCGAAGTACGGACACACTGTTTATCTCTCGCCTGCCCCCCACCCCGTCCCCCTTTCCCTGCAGGAAACACGACAGTGCGGTCTGCTCTCTGAGTCCACGAGTCTCATCGTGTCCCCATCTCATCCCTTCGCTGCTGTCACCGGCCCCAGCCCCTCCCCTCCAACGGCTGTCAGTCTGTTCTGCGAGTCCGTGAGTCTGTGTTCACAAGCGTGAACCTCTAACGATACGCATCTTTTAACTGATTTCCAAACAAATCCACGAGGCAGGCGACACGCACTCGTATGACCCCCAGGTTCGGCACGAGCACGCCCAGGCACCGGCGCTGAGGCTTCCTCTGAAGTCCCGCCGCCAGCTCCCCGGCAGAGCCGAGCGGTGCCCCCGCACCCCAAGCTCTAGCTCAGAGAAGAGGGGGGCGCCGCATGCAACCGGAAGTCCAAGCTCCTCACTGCTTCTCAGTCTCCCGCAGCCCTGCTTCCACAGGTTGGGAGGGAAGGCGTTCGCTCAGTTTGAAGCTCACCCCGCAGGTGTTTGCTTTGCCTGTCCATCGCTCCAGGCTGGGCCGGGAGGCGGTGTTCCAGCCTCCAAAGGTCGCCTGCGCCCGCCCTGCACCGCGGGCTCAGGGCCGTGGTCTCCCCGACAAGCAGGACCCGCCTGCCCGGGAACCCGGGCCTGACGCGGGCCACAGGCGGCCTGAGAACGCCCACGACAGCGCATGTGCGCCGGTGTGAGTGCCCCGCTCCGTCGGCGCCCCCCACATCTGAGGCAGCTTTCGGTCTCTCCAAAGTCCTCGCACGGTGTCGCTGGCCGTGTGACTGTACCGAGTGCCCGCCCACCCCCACCCGGCCAGAAGGTGCGTTTCAGGAGAGAGAGTCCGGTTTCCGCTGCATCCCTGCGTCCCGTCACACAGGTGACGAGCTAGCTGTGTGAGCAGATGTCACGCCCACACCCCACACGCACCCCACAAAACAACAAAGTCCCGCCCTCGGGTGGGAGGCGGACAGCAGCTGAGGCCACGGCCTTGCACAGTCGGCTTCCTTGCTCCGCGGAAGGGCCCTTCGATCACTGGCTGAAAGCTCACCAAGCGGGCGGGGAAGGAAAAGCCCCCACAAGACGTGACTGTGGAATTTAAAGCGGCGTCTGCGTCCGCCCCTCCACCCGACGCGGGCTCAGACCCACCGCGTCACGTCCGTGCACGTCAAAGGTTCATCAAACAGACAGGAGTGTGCAACTCGCACCGACGGAGCAGCGAGAAGCCGCACTTGCAGTAACGACTGCTTGTGAGTTTTTACGGCGTCTTCAGAAACGTTTAGCCGAGGGAAAGTCAGCCTCCTATGAAGTGATTAAACAAGAAAAGAAGGTGCACATTATTGTGCCATTTCAGCAGCACATCCTGCAATGAACCCGAACACAGTAGCGGGTGGATATAAATATTATGGTAGCCTGCTCGTTGCCATGGAGACATCCCCACCGGTAACCCCCTGAGCACGCGCTCCCTGCCATCGGCGCCCACGGAGTCTCAACAAAGGCTCCTCGGTTTGAATTCTAAGGCACACAGGCTAGGAAGCCCTTCGAACCGGTTCCCTGCGTCGTCTGCACAACGCCCCTTGTTTTCTGTTAAACCCGGGTGTCCAGCCTGGGGTGTCCAGCCCGGGGTGTCCAGCCCACAGCCCGAGTGCGGCCCAAGACGGCTATGACTGCGGCCCAACACAAAATCGTGCATGCACTTGAAACCCTTTTTTGTGAGTGTTTGTGTGTATTTAACGGTTGGCCCAAGACAGCTCTTCTTCGTCCGGCGTGGCCCAGAGACGCCAGAAGGCCGGGCAAACGATGCCCATCACTGTCCAGCCCGCGTCCCCGCTGCCGGGGTCCGGGAAGGGCCAGCCCGTCTGACAGCTGGACAGGCGTCCTCTCCGGGCAGCTCCCGGCCGTCAGAGTGGCCACCCCCCGCCCCCCGTCTCTAATCCTCGTAGACCGTCTCCCCCTGTTTTGTCTGCGCTGGTCCTCCTGCCCTGGCTTCCTTCTGCGAGCCGACCCCCGTCTGTCCAGCGGCCACCGAGCACGGCTCATAAATATCCGTGTGTCACGCAGTGAGATTAATCGGGGCTCTGTGGTCTCTCGTCGGGCCCGCTCTGGGCCGGTTCCACGGCCGCAGAGGGAGGGGGAGGGCCGAAGACCACATTAATTACGTGTAGATGAGGTTCTGAGTCTTAAGTAAATCACACCACTGCAGTGAAGACGTCGAATCTGAATTATTTATGTACTTCTTGAGAGCACTAATCTCTTTAATCATCTTTGCTCAATTAAGAAGAAAACCAGCCATCATTTTTAATAAAAGAATAAAAACCACTTGGGGTTGATGATTAGCAGGGAGCAAGCATCAGTGAAGACCCCCCGCCTCCACCCCAAGGATCCTGGGGGGGGGTGACCGGAGGGCCACACAGGGTGCATTTCTGCACACAGGCGGCCCGCCCGATGCCCAGGAAACTCGCCGACACCCTGCGTCCTTCACGGAAACGTTAAGTCCAGGGCGACTGAAGCCGTTTCTGTTCTGACGTTTACCGAAAGCTCTCAGGCATCGACTGTCCTCCTCCCGACATTCAGGAGCACAGCCGGCCATGGCCCGACCCCCGACCCCTGACCCCGACCCTGACCCTGACCCTCGGGTCAGCCTGGGAGCATGGCCTTCCCACCTCTTCCTTTTCTCACAGCGTGTTACCATCACGTGCTGCCACACACGCATCGCTATCGTCACGTGTCGTCATACATGGATCTAGTGGCAAGGGAGCCCCCCGTGCGGCGTGCGCCCCCTCACCCTCTGAAAGTGACGTGACCCCGTGTCCTCACACAGGGGGCCTTCGGGCACTGGTGGCCCCCGGCACTCACCCCTCCTGACTGCTCCTGGACGGACACTCTAAACACGCAGTTTTTGAAATTCAGTTTAAAAGTCTTTGAAAGTCCCAGTTACCAGACCACGGGAGAAGCCGGCGCAAGCTTGCTCAGAAACGCTAAGGAAGACCCCGCGCGTTACTGGGGGAAAGGTGGGTCGCTTCGGCTTGGAAAGCGCCGTGGCCGGACCCCGCCCGTCTCCACAGACGATCCGCACACACACAAAGCGAGGGCAGGTCGGAGCCTGGAGGGTCCTTGAAAGGGACCGGCGGAAGGGTGCGGCCCCCTGAAGCCCTGGATGTCGGAACCCCTGCAGTCTCACCGAAACGCTGGCTCCCAGGCCCCCCTCCCTGCCCCCCGGGTCTGATGCACTGGGTCCGAGGTGGGGCCCGGGAATGAGCATCTGCAGAAAGTTTCCGGGTGCACCTGATGCCCTGGTCCGAGGAACAGACTCCGAATCCTCTGGTCTGTGCTGTGGACTGTTTCACAGACGAGGGAAAACCAGAGCCCTGTGTCCCGGTACCAAACACTCGGTGGCAGGTGCTGACGGGAACCGCCAGTGCGGGGCAGGACCACGCGTGGCCACACCGCGGGGTGCAGAGGGCTGGCCGCCAGGACGCCGGGGCCCGGGCTGCGGAGGAGGCCCGCTCTCCACGGTGCCTGGAGCACACGCCACGCGGGGTCCGGCAGCTGCAGAAAAGCAGTTAAAGAGCTGGAACCAGCTGACTCCCAGGCCCGCACCGTCTCCCCTGCCCGGGGGCACCGCTTCAAAGGCACTGTGGCGGCAAAAACCGGGGTCCGGGCCGCTCAGAAGGAGGGGACAGGCGTGGCAGTGGCCTGTTTCTTTCAGAGCCAGAGTGCTGGGCTGACGCATCCCTTCACGGCGGCTCAGGCGCGCAGGGCAGCGGTGGGGAGCCTCCCCGTCCACCGGGGACCTGCGTGGGGGGACAGCAGCGGACCCTCACGCACGTCGGGCGGGAGGTAAACAGACAGTTGGGTTGTTCAGCGTCTTCTCCACGAGCCAGCCCATGACTGCTCAGAAGTTTCACTGCAGCAAACTGGCATTTTCCACTACAGAGACACAAACCTTCTCCGTTTTCCTTGTTGTGACTTAGGCTACGACTGTTCTGGCCGACGGACACGTGGTGTTCATTTCGTCCAGCCTTAAAATGCTCCTTTTATGTTGAAACGGCAAATTGCTAAGAGGACCCGCAGAGGAAAACGAAATCTACTTCCACAAACTGTACACAGAAAGCAAACAAAATAATTCTGAAGACCAATAAACGCAAATCTTACAAAATTTCTTCCACAGATGTGCTCCACTCTGTTAATGGTAGAATGTGTTTTAATATTAAAATAGCATATTTAATAACGTTCTCAGATAAGATCAATATTGTGGTAGCTAATGGTTTAGTTTATGTTATTATTAGAACCTGATGTTCTGTAGAAACCGATGATAAACCGGCTCCTAGAATCGGCCTTGGTGGGGAGAAACCAAGCCGCTATCGGTGTGAGGAAGATGATTACAGCGTTTCGATCACTCGCGGAACCTGAGCGCGCCCCAAATGGGTGACGATTTTCAGAAGGTAACTTCCCGTACGACGCAGTTTTCGAAGTCGGCTTTGTCTACGAGTCACAGCCTTGGCTCACAGGTCACGGCCCCAGCCGGCGCTCACCGCGTACCAGCAGCGCGGTGCTGGCGGTCCGTGGCCTGCCCTCCCTGAGACCCGGTCTCCGCACTCACCTCTCCCAGGTGAGCGCGGCGCCCCTCCCAGAACCCCCCACCAAAAAGCCCAGCACTCAGGTTTCCACATCATCTGTAGTGCTGGGGGTGGGGGGCTGTTACGGACCATCCCTCCCACCCTTGTCCAGATAAAGAGGCCAAAGAAAAATGGGCCCTTTGGCTCCTTCCACGGGTGTGGCATGCATACTCGCTATTACGAGTGAGAAATCCCTGGCATTCAGCATTTATAAAGTCTGATGGTACACAAACCTCATTAAATTTTTAATGCTGCGGCTTAAGGAAATATTTTGCACAGCTCAGAAGGTAGATAATATATGACAACATGCAAATTAGAGGAATCCAACCAATTAAGAACTTTAAAGGAGGAAAACCTATACCACAGAGTCAGGGACTGTGAGAAAGTCCTAATTACTCATATTCGGGTCACAAATTCCATTCTGACTTTCCTAACAACTTTCAAGGTCATTTGGTCGGAGAAATAACTCTCAGTGTCCAGAAAGTGCTTTTTTTTTAAAAAAAAATATTTATTTATTTTTAGAGAGGGGAAGAGCGGGAGAAGGAGAGAGAGAGAAACATCAGTGTGTGGTTGCCTCTCGCGTGGCCCCCACTGGGGACCTGGCCCGCAACCCAGGCATGTGCCCTGACTGGGTATTGAACCTGCGACCCTTTGATTCGCAGCCGGTGCTCAATCCACTGAGCTACGCCAGCCAGGGCTCAGAAGGTGCTTTTTATTTTTTAAATTCTGCAGGTGAAACGCAGCCACACCCGATACCAAGATCCCAACCGACTCCTACAGGTCCCCACGCCGAGGACTCTGTGGGGTGATGGGCAGCCCCCCACACTGGCACACGCTGGGGAGGGCTGCGGGCTGCTTCCACCAGCAGCCCCTTCTGGGCCACGTGCTGAGCTGTCTCCACGCCGACCATTTAGCGCGGCATCAAGACCGTTCCGAACACGCCCACAGGCGTGAGTACACGTGTCCCAGACACAAGGGGACCAGTGGTCACCCTCGCCGAACCCGCCATGAATGAACTCGAGAGGGCCCGAGGGTGGGGGAGGCGGCTGGTCACTGGGACCCGTGTCTCACTGGCAATGCAGACTGGCAACTGTAGGGAGGACACTTCTGTTGTCATCAGCCGCCCCGTCCGTGGCACCAGCGGCCCCAACGCACTCCTGGCCCAGCAGGCTTTGTGTCTCACGGATTTCCCTCCCTCCTGATTCTTCTTTGTCACACCATTAACTGGTTGAAGCAAATCGGTCATTCACGCTGTTGAAATGATTACAATGTGGTTTGGGCTAATTGTATCCCCGTGGTTTCTATTAACTTGAGCTTCCGTCCCCTAAACTGGTGGTCTGACCCGGCGGCTTGATTACAATCAGCACCACCGATTCATTTATTTTCATTAACCGTGGTTCACGGGCGGCACCACACACTTTCTATGGCATCGGGTCCAGAGGCCCCTGGTTCTGCAGGCCCCTGGGTGGTGAGGGTCGAGCGGCCGGTGGGTGCACACACTCTCTGCTCCCAACCTGGATGCATTTGCCGCCATCGATCTGGGATCTCCGGCAAAACCAAAAGTTCGCTTTTCGGTGTCTTTGCATCTGATCTGCAGCACAGTTCCGGAGACTCACAAGAGCTCATCACTGTGACAGCGTGACAAGAGGGAAAAGCCTGAGAAATGGGCACTCGTGTCCGAGAGGGAGGGGAACTTCCCCGTAGAGCGAGTCCTTAAGTGGCCGACTCATTCATAAGGATTCTCTTGTTAAAATCACTTTTGCGACTCAATTCTGCTTCAAAACTAGCAGGAATCAGATGCGTCTCAAACCCCCTGTGCCCGCCCCTCAACTATGACGCCTCCTTCTAAATCAGAATGTAGGTGGGGGGGACGCCTGTGTCACCTGTAAGCTCGCAAGTCATCCCCTAAGTTCACGCGACCACTGAAACCGCCCGCAGAGCCCTCGCTGACGGTCACGGCCAGGGAGAAATGACGCAGGTCCCCTGAGATGGGAGGGGCGGGGCCCCGGGACACCGCTGGAGGAGGCGCCAGCGTGCAGGGGCGCCGTGCGAGCGTGCGGCACGCCGTCCCCCGGCCCGGCCTCAGGCGTGCACGCAGGGGGCAGCAGCCACACCTGCGCAGACACTCGCACACTCGTTTCCGGCAGCAGAGCCCGGTCAGCCCCAAAGCGAGCGCGGCCCGACGGCCGTCGGCGAAGGCGCGGACAGCACGGAGCGCGTCGCAGACCGAGTGTCGCTCGGCGGTAAAAGTGAGCGGAGTGCTGCCCTGGGCCACCAAACACGCGAGTGTGCAAGGCGTCACGCCCAGCGACTCTCAGAAACATCCAGCGGGGCTCCTGACGGGTCAGTCCAGAGACCCCACGTGGCTCGCCCCCCAGACACGTGGCCAGTGTCAGCGAGTCCACGCAGGGACACCAGGCCCGTGGTTTCTCAGAGTGGACGGGGAGACCGGGGGGACGGGGAGACCGGGGGGACGGGGAGACCAGGGGGACGGGGAGACCGGGGGGACGGGAGGGGCGGGTCTCGGGGGCGAGTTTCTTTGGGGGTGATTGGTGACAGTGAACTTCTCCATTGAGCAAAGCACACAGACAAACATGTATGTTCCTGTATGTTCCCACGTCTGTGGCCACCTGCAAATCACACGATGACGCCGTCTCGGGGGACTTAGCTGCCGTGTGGGCGTATCCCAGCCCAGCTGTTGTAGAAGATGCGCTATGGCCTGCCCCCGGTCCCCCGCGCCGCATCCCTCCTGCCCGCAGCAGCCGCCGGCACCCGAGGCCCTTGGAGGGGCTGCACACAACCATCTTCCCTGGGTGCGACGCCGAGTGACCCCCTCCCGGTGCCCACCCAGCCAGACCTGGGCGGCCGCCACCCGCGCACAGGGCCCCAGGCAGGGCGTGGCCCGTGCAGACACGCAGGGCAGTGCGGGCTGACGGGACAGGTCACTCCTCTGCTGCCCAGCCGGGAGGGGAAGGCCCTCTCAGGTGGACGGCAGGAGATGGCGTCTGGTCGGCAGGCTGCAGACAAGCTCGACCTTCGCCGAGCGGTCACCCCGCGCCGTCCCCCACCCTCCGCCCCTGCCACCCCCCGGGACTGGAGCACTTACAGGCGAACTGGAGTCGGGCTTCTCTGCTGACCACGGTGCCCAGAGGGTTCGTGGCGAAGCACTGGTAGCTGCCGGCGTCCCGGCCCCTGCGCGGGCTGACCAGCACCAGGCTCCCTCCGCTCAGTCGGTACCGAGAGTCCCCGTGAGGGTCGATGTCACTCCCGTTCAGCTGCCACCTGGGAAAAGGTCAAGGATGGTCCCTCTCAGGATGTGTCTCTTTAAATCGGCACAGGGAACCCACTGTACCCGTCACCTCTCCTCCACGCCACGGGTGACCACTACATCACTGCATTCCCTCATAACTAAAGCTCAACCACGCCCGAGATATTTATCAGCAGCCGAAGGTGACATGGAGTAGAAACCACAGCGGCGTGGCAGCAAGACGTTAAAGACGACTCAGGATTTCCTGCGGAGGTGGGAGCGATTTAGCCCCTCCCCGGGGACAAGCAGGCTGGGCCCGGCAGCCGGGAGAGGCGGGAAGCTGAGGTAATTACCTGCCTCACCGCAGGCCGGTCGCTCGCGGGCCTGGAACGGGAAGGAGCCGCTCCCGTGATTTGTCCGGACGGACGGGGCGCGGTTAGTAAATTAATTGGGAACCTGCTCAGCTATCCATTTCCATTTGTCGGGTGAACACCAGCCCCAGGCGCTTCCGAGCCACCACCCTGCCATCTGCTAACAGGACGCCACGTCGAGGACCCCGATTGCCACCCGGGGGTCCCAGAGGCGTATTCATCGGCGGGAAGGAGAAAGAATAAAAGGAAAGAGGAAGCAGCCGGCCTCAAACAGGGACTTTCTAACAGGAACCGCGGAAGTTTCAACCAGCGAGTGTGTGCCACACGCCGAGGTGGGCACCCTCATTAAAACCCACCCACGCGCCACAGCCCCCAGACACGCCCACTCCCCACGCCCAGCCACCCACCTCCTGTTCTAATGATTCTATTATTCTCATTAGGAAGACCTCGTCCTAATGATAAAGTCACGCTGCTGCCTGTTCTGCAAATCTCAGCACATTATGACAGCCGCCTTCATTGTTCTTTGTGACAATTCTGAGGAAATGGGGGACATAAGGCTCGTTTCCTAGACAAGGAGGCGCTCAGCACAGCAGGCGGGGGAGTCGGCAACGGGCCCACGAGGATTAACCGGCCGGAACGGGAGCGACACCCGCTTCGGCTCTACCGGAGTCACGTCGCGGGGCATTGCAAGGGGTCTTGTTAACACAGGGCACATTTAACCCGGACACGCGGCGTATCGCGAAGGCACACAGAGAGGTGAAATGTGAACACCACCCCAAGAGAATGTGCAGAAGGCAAATGAAATATTCAACAGCCGTGGGAATGCACGGACTCGTATTAGCATGAAACAGTCTCAGTAACTGTGGTTAATAAAACTGCGAAATAAAGCACGCAGTTTGAAACCATTTGCATCAAGTTTTAAAAACATGTGCTCCTAGTAGGACTCTTCTAAACATACTTCTTAGTGTGTGAAAATGACACACCTCAATTTAAGGTGTTTTAATAGCTCTCATGGAGAGCAAGGAGGATGTGTTGGGGCGCATGCAGGAAACTCGGCTTTTGTGGCCGCGAGGAGGTGCATCATCACACCTGGCTGTATGTCCGCGCCACGTCCCGTGTCTGAAACAGTGCGCCATGGGATGACGATGACGGGGACGAGAGGAAGGGCACAGATGCGTTAGTTCAGTCTCGGGCGCTCAACAAGTATCTTATCATCTGCTCCTTTTCAAAGAATGTCTTGATTTGTCTTCTTTATTTATATAAGTCTCCCAGGTCTACTAAACCAGCATTTCTCCTAAGAGACCAAGTTACCATTAAGAGAAAAAACTGGAGGCCCCAACTCTTTTCTTCTGAATTTAAAAAGAAAGTTACACAAAAAAAAAAAGAACAGAAAGAGCTGTGGCCTCCTTCTCAGGCGGAGTCTGCTGTGGGTGTTCGGTTCTGCTCTGGGAGCAGAGGGCCTCTCTCAGGATCCTTCCCAAGGCAGGTCCCATCTCCATGGATATTCTGGGTCAGTTTCTTCTATTTTAACTTTAATGCTGCCCTTAGAGATTTGATGTCACACCGTAATAAGCATGTATTAAACCCCTCTCATCTTATTCTTCCCCAAACCCGAGAACTACAGAAACTCTGAAAAGGAGATGAAACACAGGAGACCTGTCCACCCACATTCTGTTTGCTTGATACACAGTGTGCTCTGAGGAGCATCCCGTCACCATCAGCAACACCATCACCATCAGCAACACCATCACCACCACCATTATTACCACTGTCACCACCATCACCATCATCACCACCATCATCACGACCATCATCACCATCATCACCATCATCATCATCACCACCATCACTGTCACCACCATCACTGTCACCACCATCATCATCACTGTCACCACCATCATCACCACCACCACCATCATCATCACCACCATCATCTTTGTCACCACCATCATCATCATCATCACCATCATCATCATCATCACCACCATCACCGTCACCACCATCATCATCATCACCATCATCACCACCGTCACCACCATCACCACCTGGGAGTCTGTCGGACCCACAGAATCTCGGGCTTCACCCCAGATCTGCTGAGACAGAGCTGGCACCCTGACAAGAACACCCAGTGTTTGATGTTAAGCCCTCTAAGTTGGAGACGGTCTGGTCTACATTCTACCCAAGGAGCCGCCACGGGCAACCTCTGGGGGACACGAGCAGGACAGAGTGCCTGCACGTGACCTAGTTTGTGTTCAACAACTGCACTTAGAAGGCCCTTCCTTCCTTCCTCCCTGCCTCCCTGTCTTGAGAAAAACACGGACCACCTGTATGCCAGGCTGGCTCCTGGTTTCTGAGCACACGGTGAGACGGGTCCCTGCCTTCAGGAAGCTTCACGTTTGTGGATTTTTCCAATTTCCTGCTTCCTGCCCTGCCCTCCATCCGGGTCCCAGACCCCAGCCATTCCTGCCAGGTAACAGCCTAGTGAACCCCAAAGGGACTCGAACCAAATGCACCCCACTCTGTGGGCTGAGCCGACCCTCCACCAGCTCGGTGACCATGGGCCAACCACTTACCTCCCACAGCCCTAAGTTTCTAACATGCAGATTGAAAAAAATGCCGTGTTTGCCACAGGGCTTCTCTGTAGATGTAGGCAGACAATGATGCCAAGCTCTTAGCTCAGGGGCCATTCAGCCAACAGGAGGCGCCACTGCTAACGTAGAGGAGAAGCCAGTGGACGTGCGGTGAGACTTGCGTTGGGCTTGACCTTCAGAGAGCAAACCCAGCAGGGTGTCACAAGCAGACGGACTGACACTTAACCTGTGGACGGTGGTCGGTTAGTGAGGGGCTTCGCGCCTGCAGCGGGAGACACACCCTCCAGTCCGGAGCGACGGAGTCACTTTCAGTTTGGATGGTCTAGTTTCATGATAGGGGCACCTGTGTCTCCGTCACCTACCGAGCTCAGCTCGCACGGGGGGAGAAAGAGATGCTAGCTCCGGAGTCGGCATGTTTGTGGCCCGGCTCAGCATGCCGGGCGGCGTCCTTGGAAAACTGGGCTTCTGTGTTTAGCCGATGGGCACTGACGCCACAGCGGCTGCCTGGGGAATCGTAAGGACGCACCAAACTCGGAGACGCACCTCTTCCTTCTCCGCCCACAGCCGGGAAGAGTTGGAGGTCCGGGAGCAGGTGAGTGAACCTCTCAGCCGTCGTCTCAGACCTAAGAGCTATCGCCCCAAAGTTCGGCCAGGAGAAAAATGGAGCAGGTCTGTTCCGGCCTCGTGAGTGTTCTCCCTTCCTTCAGCTCGGTCGTCTTCATGCGGCCACCATCCCCGCGTTATCTCACCACCGAAAAGGCAAAAATGACTGGCTCTCAAACCCAGCCCCGCCACACCAGAGCGGTCTGCTCCCCGCAGACCCCGCAGAGCTCACGCGCCCTCGAGATTCCTGGAAGAACATTCCTTTTCTTTCAGCAAAGCCTCACAACGGTTTCTCGCCTTCCCAGCACAGTTCCTCATTAACGGAACTCATCCTCAGGTGACACAGAATTTTTCAATATCTTATTAAATATTGATTCTTTTCCTCCTGCCGAAAGTCTGTGAATTCAGAAGAGTCGTATTTGTTTAAACTCTGAAGTACGTAAGAAATCTCTGGGCCTGGGTTTCATCCTGAGAAAATACTAAGGCAAAATGTTCCCGCTTCAGCCTGATTCGTAAATGCTCCCGACATTTTCGCGTGCCTAGGAAACGTGCAGGAAAACTGGAGGCGCACACACCCTCCTTCCTTCCCGAGTCTGATCCGCAGGGCAGACTGGGATTCTGCGGGAAGTGGGAGCCAGCCAGCCGCTGGGGGCCGATGGGCTGTGAACTGTGACCGAGGGGCACGTTCAGGGCGTGACCTGGGAGACCTTCTAGGGGAAGGTGTTCTTTTAGTTTTGCACCTTCACAGTCCTTTGTGACAGTTGCAGAAGCCCGCTTTTATAAAGGGATTTTGCAGTTCATAAGGGACTTGGCAATCTTACAATGAAATCTTTTTGAGATACGGCCATTGTTTAAAACTTCAGGGAAGTAGCATTGCGTTCTGAACGGCTTTACGCGGTGACCTGAAGCCAAAGGACCGTCCCCGCCCCACACACAGCCATTGCTCGGTGACCGGCTGGGCGAGCTCAGACGCTCACAGGCAGCCCCCCGTGCCAGGCGCTCGCTCTGCACGCCCTGGGATCTGCTGGTGGGGTCCGCAGGTGGGGACTGGCCAGTGATTCCCACTGACGAACCCACTGCGTCTCAGTCAGCGTGTTCCGGGCCTGGGAGCTGCTGAGCGCAGGGGACGTGGGGATTCGTTCCCGGGCCGGCAGCCCAAGGCGGAGGTTGGGGTGGGGGCGCCAGGTCTGCTCGCCGAGCGAGGCAGCAGGGAGTTCACAGATCCATTTCTAGGTATCAGTTACTCGTCTACACAACCAGACGCCGAGCTCACTGGCCCGGCGCTGGGCAGGCGGAGCGAGCGAGGGGCCAGGGGGCCCAGCCGCAGAAGGGCGCAGTCTGTGGGGGATCCCCCCAAGCAGTTCGGGAAGAGCTGACGTAACAGAGCCTGCACGCCCTTGAACCAGCAGGCTGGTGACTAGAGTACACAGCACAAGGGGCCTGACACAGGAGGTGTCTCGACTGGCCCGTGTCTCTGTGACGAAAGCCGCACGCCCTGCGTCCAGGAGGTAAAGCCCTGGGTTGGCCCAAAAGTCCGTGTGGTTTTTTCCATAAAATAAAAGGCACATTGTTCGGTTTCACCAATAACTTTACTGTTTGGATATTCTGAGCATGTCGGCTCTCTCCCACAGGGTAGAACGTGGATTGTTCTCAGTTAATGTCTCCGTTTGATCCCCGTCCACCTCGCCTGGGCTGCCCGACCCTGGAGCATCGTCCAGCGAGGCATCTCCAGCACGGAGCTCACAAACCACTTCGACACGTTTCATCAGTCACAGCACTTTCTCCAAGCACCGCACGAATCTTTTTTTTTCACATTTCGCTTGCATTTTCACCTTTCTTGAAATAATAAAGCACAATATGCCAAAACTGTTACGTATTTTCTTCCATCTTCAATATTAAAATGGCTACACAAAACTTCCCCAATTCTGATCAGGTTTTTCAAATGCACGCTGACGTGACAGCTGTCACAAAACAGTTTTGAAGGAAGTTCAAGACAGCTAAGTGCTCCTAGAGCTGTTATACCGACAAAACCAAAGGAACTTTTTGGCCGACCCCTAACGCACGGATGGCGGAGGGGGCGTCCCTCCCTGCCTTCCCGTGCAGAGAACACAGAGGCGTGTGTGAGCTCAGGTGTGCGTCACAGTGAGTCAATCAGTGCAACGGCCTGGAGTGGTGGCTCCCCTCAAGGGCCCGTTTGGCTCCCCGTGGACTCCACCTGAAGCCGGGGAGACGGCGATGGGGGCCACTCACAGGTGTGTCCTGACAAAGTGGCCCTCCCACCTGGCCAGCACCGACCCCACACGGGCCGTCGTCCCGAACGGTGGCCACCCACACGGCCAGCAAACATCTCAGAGGTGAGGAAGGCAGGCATCGCTGTCCTCACTCCCTCCACTGGTCCTGATTCGTTCTCCACTTAGGTGTCATCACAGGGGACAGCCCCCAGAGGCCAAGCAGCAGTAATAGCTAGCGACACACCCTGTCACCAGGGTGACTGAAGGCACCAAGTCCTCAATCACGCCTTCCACCAGACCTGGAGAGCGCGGCTGGAGAGAGTCGCCCCTGGAAACTGGAACTAGCAACACGGCAGACAGATCGAGTGACTTCGGCAGTTTGAACGTAACCCCAGGATACAATTCACCCGCGGCGGACGGGACACGGCCTCTGTCCGCAGGATGCCCACACTGTCACACCACATCTGAGGGAAACGGGGAGAGAAGCCATCTTCTGGAGAAAGAGAAATGTCACCTTGGACCCCAACGTCGAACAGAGGGAAAAGAACACCCGATGCACCAAACTCTGTTCTCAGGGGCGGGGCGGGGACGTCGGCCAGCACCGAGCCCTCGTCCCACTAGCAGGCAAGGCTTGGCTTGGGTCTTGACAAGAAAATTAGGAACTTAATCACAGAAGCAATTTTGGGTTTTAGACGCGGCTTCGAGTTAATAAGCAAGTGCATTTGTGCTCCGACGCAGCGCCTGTTAATATGTTTACTGAAGTGATGAAAATAATTGCGGCCCTTAAAGTGCACGTCTCTGGGTTTGCATATTCAACACTTTATCCAAAAATAACTAGTGAGGCTCCGGCGATAATTGCTGAAGATATAAATGAGGGAAATCGTGAGGCTGTGTTTTTTAAAATTGAGTTTTTAGAGTGTGTTTTATGATATAGATTCCCTTTTGTCATTCACTGGACAATTTAAACATAAATATTAAACAAAAACAAAAAACAGAGACCAGAGCCACGCTGGGCTTAAAAATAAGAGTTCAGTTTCCATAGTTACAGCCCCGTCTCCATAGTTACAGCCCCATTCCGACTGGTCGGTGATGGTCTCGGTGGTTCCAAGGCGACAGGGAGAAGCTGGGGGTCTGCTCTTCCTGCGTTTCCTGCAGCCGGGTTAGGGTTCTCGGTGGGGGGCAGCTCTCCTTCCACGAGGCCACAGCCCACGAGACCCAGGCCGGGCCCTCAGGACACGCCCCCCGGCCCAAGGACACCGGGACGCACCTGTCAGCCCCCTCTCCCCCCTCGGAAACATCGGAAGGGCCCCCACCCCACCGAGAGTCATGCCTTCTCTGCCGCAGCTGAGACTCAACCTGCCCCTCTCTCCTGGCTTTTGCCCGCTGACCACGCGGCCACGTTTGAGGTTCACGTTTTCCCGACGGGAGCAGACCCTTCCTGACCCTGACAAGGAAGGTGTCATCTTTCCTGGCTGAGGTCGGTGTGGAGCTCTGGGCAGCCACCCTTGTCACCTCGCTGGACTGTGTCTGCAAGTGCAGTCAGACAGAAGAAGCAACCCACACTCACGGTCACCCCGGCCTCTGGCCTGTGCCCCCGACTCCTGACCTCTGACCTGACCCCAAATGCCTTGCTGACTCCCTGTCCTCAGTTCTGGCATCTGCGTGTCGGGCAGCCCGGCTCCCGGGTCCGGGGAAAGTGCACACTGAAGACACACAGCCCACGTGGGCCGTGCTCCGCCTCCAGACGTGGTTTATTCTGGTCTAAACCACGCGGGAAAAGAAAAGCAGGGTCAACATCAGAAGTGGGGAGGTCCCCAGAAGAAAACCTCTTAAAGCAACTCTAGAAAGCCCGAGTGACGCTGGACTGAGGCTCCGCTGTGGTCACGGCTGCGTGGAGCAGCCGCTGTGGCCTGGGGTGCTGGGGCCGCTGCTGGACAGGCCCGGTCCCCGGCCCCGGTTTCGAGGTGCCCCGGCAGGCCGCCCCTTCAGTTCTGTGACTTGCCCGGCCCGTTCGGGCTCTGGCACATCTTACCCAATCCAGCCCCAACTGGTGGTGCCTTCGGGGCTCAAAGGCACCCGAGTGACCACAGGTCCTGCCTTTCGGGGCCTTTCGATGAGCATTTGTCACCCAGTGGAAAGTCAGGGGAGGCGCTTGGCATGTGATCAGCCTATTGGGGCCACCCAGGGCCACCTGCTCCGGCGTCACCAGCAGGTAGAGACCGAACACTCCTGACCCTTTGAATGGGGGGAGGGACCTGGCGGGGACGGGCAACGGGAAGAAGAAAACCGCCAGTTACCCCCTGAGACAAGCGCGTCTCCTGAGAGCGTCTGAACTTTCGGTTTCCAGCATGGCCGCTTGCGAGCTCTTCCTACCCGGGGGGTAAGGACAAAGACGTCCCCCCTGGACAGGTTGGCTTCGGTCCAGGGGGACAGGCTGGGCGCCCAGGGGACAGTCTTCCATAAGACGGTCGAAGTTGGCGCTGCATCTTGGGGACGGTGTTTGTATCCCGTCTACCGGTGGTTTCACGCGGCCCCTGACACGCCTCCTCCTGGCTACCTGTGCACCTGTTACTCTCCAGCTACCTGCCCGTGCGTTTATATAAGTGTGTGTGTGTGCGCGCGCACCCATCATCTGCCTACCACCTCTGCCCCGTTTACGTACGTAGGTGTGTATCCACTGTCTACCTGCCACCTCCCTACCTACGCATTCACTCGTGTGTGTGCACGCACCTGTCATCCACCTGCCACCTCCCTACCTGTCTGCTTCCATTTACAAATACTCACAAAAACACGCTGTGTCTCTGGCTTCCTGGAGAAAGTTCCTCCTACCCTTTTTGACGGCCCCACGTTACCACATGCTTGTAGTATTTTTCTGTGGTTTTTCTTTGCCATATTTTCTTTGGAACATTTAAAGAATAATGTAAAATATGATCCCGTGGACTGTTCCAGTCACACCCTTGGGGAGACGTCGGGCCGTCGATGACAGCGTGTGTGTGAACGGAGTTGTGACTCCCAGCCCCGTGACTTTACACGCCCACCGGCGGCCGGTGATCACACGCCCACCTTACGGGGTGATCCCACTTCCAACCTGGCTGTTCGTTTACGGACGCCCCTGTGGGACAGAATCCTGGGCCTGGACAGTTTCTCGGCTGAACACTCGGATCCCCCAACCATCCAGAAGACGGAGCCAGAAACACGGCCGACCTGGCAGCGGAAAGGCCGCGTCCGTCCCTCGCTGGCCTCGGATCCAGGTCAAGTCTCGGAGGAGAATCGCCCGTCCCAGGGAGGAACAGGTGGAGGCGCTTTCAGAGGGGTTAGGACGTTGTGCGGAAATGCTGGGAAAGTTATTCCCGGGTGAAGCCTTGTTAAGTCCATACGTTCATCCTCCCCCCAAAGAAGGAACTGTGTCCAGGGGTCTGAGGGATTAATCCAGCTCGTGAAGTGCAGTTGCTTGCAGAGTAACCGTCTGCTAAACGTTCCTACGGCCGGGGGAGAGGGAGACGCGGAGGGGCGGGCGCCTTTCTCTGCTCTGCCACTTCCGGCCCGTCCCCTGGGACCGCGTAGGGAACACACAGCCCAGGTGCCAGCACACAGGCTGGTGAACGTCACCCCCTCGGTGCTGGCGCTCGGACGCCGACCTTCTAGCCCAGCGCCGCGCCGGCCACCAGCAGCAGTTGGCACGACGGCCTGCGAGGTTAAACTGGGCGCCCGCGGCCCGTGACCGGCACGGCTACTCTGCACGGTTGCAGGGCCGTTGACCTGGGCCGAAGTCGGCTTGCCGGGCGGGTTTCCGGCGAGGGCTGCCGAGCGGACCACTTCTGCCAACAGCGTTTTGGAGACGAACGTTCTCAGGGCTCCAAGGACACGTTCCCAGAGCCGCCGGCACGTCCTCCGAGGCCCTTCCGAGCAGGGACGGTGCCGTTTATCAGCGAGCCATTCCCCACTAGCTCGGCCCCTGGGCCCCCCTGGGGAGGTTAACAGTAACCCCCACCCCGTCCCTGCCCCCCAACCCCGCCCCCAGCGAGTTCGCCCGTGTTTGCATCTCAAGGCGTCCAGAGATCAGGTTTTTATTCTTTCCTTCCTCACATCTTTCTGTGACGTGGGAAGTTCATCAGTGAACAGGTGTTCCTCCTGTAATCTGCCAAATACAGACTTCCGTGTGGAAAAAATCTAATAAACATCTGCCTCTTCGAGAATAAGCAAACGGCATCACGAAGAGCGCAGTTTATTCTGCATTTAACGAACCTTCCCACACACCCCAGGAAAACGGTACGGAAGCAGGTCAGGCACTGCAGAGGGTTCTCTAGACCGGGATTTCCACGCCCCTTCAGACACAGTTACTTTCATCCCCACCCCTGCAGGGAAGTCCAAGTTCACACATCAGTGGCACCGTCAGTCAGTGAGAATCTGTGAGTGGAAGAGATTCTGCAGGTCTCCCTTGGACCCAGAGCCCTTCCTGGGACGTGGGGCAGTCTCTGTGCCTGGGGCCTGGCGATCACCTGTCAGGTCCGGTGAACACCAGGCGCAGCCGGAGCTTTGAGCTGCTTCTCCCCAAAGGCATCCTCGTACCTACTCGAAAACGCCCCAGTCTCCACACCGCCGCGTTCTTGACTGAGTCTCACTGTACCTGTAGTGGGGGGCAGGGCTGCCTCTTGCTTCACAGCTCAGCGTGACCCCTCTATCCTCGGACCCCACGGGGACCATGCTGCTGCTGGGCTCTCGGACGAACACGGGGCCGTGGAAGGGCCCCTCACCTGTGGGAGGGAAACAGCCAGAAATAATCCTGGTCAGTGGAAGGACGGTAAAAAGCTGCGTTCCAGCCCTGGCTGCGGTGGCCCAGCAGATTGAGCTCCAGTCTGCAAAACCAAAGGGTCACCGGTTCGATTCCCAGTCAGGGCGCACACCTAGGTTGTGGTTAAGGTCCCCAGTAGGGGGCGCACGAGAAGCAACCACACATTGATGCTTCTTTCCCTTTCTTCCTTCCTCCCTTCCCCTCTCTCTAAAAATAAATAAATAACATCTTCTAAAAAATAAATTAAAATATTTTTTTAAAAAGCTGCGTTCCACAGTTTAAAAGGAAAGGCAGGGACTCGTGTCTGCTCTTGGCAAACAAAGACACCGGCCGCCCACCGGCCGGCACCCTCTGCGGGGGCAGCTGTTTGCCGGTGCCCTCGACCGCTAGCCGCCTGGCCACAGGTGAGACAAGGAACCTGGTCTAAAGTCACGTCCACAGCGGTGAGACGACTTAGAGCGTGCACAAGGCGCCCCGGTCCCCCTTGGCGACGAAGGCTCCCTGGATTCCCTGGCGGGTCACCTGCCGCCGAACGTCCTGGCTCCTCTGGGAAACCAAGCCAGCCTCACACCGGCCGGCGGACACCTTTCTGCTCCACTCCGCCGGCCGCACCGCACAAAGCTGACCGTGCTCTGTGCCCTCCTGAACCCCGAACTCTGCCTGTTGGCGGGACTCTGTTTTGTAACTGGCACGCTGAATGCACAGATACATCACTGAACTCGTGCCCTTCAAAAACTGTTCCTACTTCGCTCAGGAGAACAGGAACATCCTTCCAGGAGAGTTCATACGTGTGTGCGTGCGCGCACACACACACACACACCCCACTCTCTGTGCGATGCATTCAGAAGGAACCAGAGGACGCTGCTGCCGAGTGCTCGGGCCACTGGGGCTGTGTGACCACGGCCAGAGCGTCTCTGAGAGCAAACAAACTCACAGGAAAGAAGAGAGAAAGCTCCGGACTCTCCTGTCTTAGAGGCTCCGAGCCCTGGAGAGGTCCCTGCAGAGGCAGAGAAGGGGCAAATCAGAAAGGCCCAGAAACTGGGCACAGGTATTCCCGCCACTTCGAGCAGGAAAACATTCAAAGGAAACAGCCCCGGAAGAGCGAGAGCGGAATCACACCAGCCACACGGGCAGTAATGGCAGAACCAGCGGAACCGGCAGCCACGAACCCCATGGGAACCCCACGTCTGCGCCCCTGTTTCCGCCCTGCACAGAGCCCCGATCGCTCCCAGGGCGCAGCAGAGGGGCCGCAGCCGGGCGCCGCGAGCATTCCCAACCAGCACCAGCGAGCCCCGCGATCCAGTCCCGAGGCGTCTTCCCCCGACCCCCGCGGGCTACTGTGACCTACGAACCAGAAGGTTAGTTCGAGACGTGTGAACGACGGGACACGCACGTGTCAGCGTCCCTCCGTGACGTGGTATCGGGACACGGCCGCGCTCGCCTGTGTGTGCACGGTCCGGGCCGCCTGCACTTTACGGCGCACAGACCAGGGGCCACGGGCCACGAAGCCCCCACGTCGCGACCTGAACAGGTCACGAACACCGTGCCGACCCTGCTCCCGGAAGGCGCCCGTCTGCCGGGTGGGGACAGGAGATGGCTCCCCGACCCCACCCTCCCCCTCGCCGAGGGCCGGTCGGGGCCGCGCTCCGCCCGTGTTCCACGCTCTTACACAGCAACCACGTCAGCACCACGGCGCGGGAGGCACAAGGACCAGCAGTTTTCAAGGCAGCCGCACAGTAACAAGGGTGTTCGACGTCGCTGTTCCGTGTTTTCCAGCCCTAGCCTCAAACGTTCAGTCACATCTAACCGAGGAAGGTGACTTAGGAGAGAGGGCGCCGTATCTACACGGCGTGAAACACAGGACAGGACCCCCGATCTTCTCGGAGGTGGCGGCCGCGCACCTCTGGGCGGCCGCCTGGCGTGAGAGAGACTGTGGTTTCGTGTGCCGCGTCTGAGACGACAGACCCTCATCACCCGCAGGGGGACGCAGCTTCAAGGGAGAAGCCGGGGATGCCACAGAGGCCACCGATCTGTCCCCACGGAGGGATGGATCTCCGGCAAGCACTCGCTGCCCTCTCTGCCCGCAGGTGACCGCTCACTGCCAAGGCGGAGCCAACGGGAAACCCGGTCAATGAGCAGCCAGGAGCTTTCAGAACCCCACGAGGCACACGAAACACCGCGTTAGATTCTCTTCTGCTGCTGGTGGCTGAGTGTGTAGGTTCCCACCCAACGGGAGTCCTGCCAGCAGCTGCGCCCGGCTGCAAAACTGAGGGGGAAAGGTGCGCGTGCATCGGCCACGCTGAGTGAGAACGGCCCCCGAACGAGAGGACAGATGGTCGCCCCGGAACACACGCGGCTCCTGCTCACCAGCCGAGGCCTCGGAATCGCCCCCGTCCTGACGCCCGGCGTGTGGCTGCCTCGTGTGGCTGCCTCGTGTGGCTGCCTCGTGTGGCTGCCTCGTGTGGCTGCCTCGTGTGGCTGCCTCGTGTGGCCGCCTCCCGACGTGTCCGGACGTGCCTGGGCACCGCTCCACTCCCAGAGCTCACACACGCTCACGAAATAAAAACCGATGAAAGAACAGTTAATGATGGAAACGTACTTGGAGACCAGAAAACCCAGCAGCTCTGCTTCAAACCCTGAAAGCGAATAAGCCACACCCAGAGGGCCCTGCCTGCTTCGGGGGTCCTGGGAATGGGGGTGGGGGCGGGTGGAGGGGGGGCCGCGGTGCTGCAGACAATGCGTGTTCCCTTCCGAACGGGGCCTGAAGCACAATGACAGCCTCGCTGTGCCTCGGCCTCCTCGTGCGAAGCGATGACGCCGGGACCTACCTCATAAACTCATCGGGAAAAGTAACCGACGAACCCACCTGGAGTCGTGGGTGGCATGGGGCAGTCCCCTCGTGCACGGCTGTCCATGTCATCGAAGCCGCCGCAGGCCTGTCATACCCGTGTATACCCAGGAGTCAACTCCACGCTACGCCTTCCCCTGGGGTTACATCAGTGTCCTGTCCGTCCTGGACTGCACACCCGTGTCCCCCCAAAGTAACCCCTATGCGGAAGCCTCGGCCCACAGTGTGACCATATTTGGAAGTGGGGTCTCGGGGGGTACTTAGCTTTCAATAAAACCATGAAGGGGGGCCCTACTGGTGGGACACGGCGGGAAGACGGCTGTGCCGCTGGACCGAGGGGCCTCCCCAGGCTGGGACTCGGCCCGCGCCCGGGCACTGGGAGTCCCAGCCTCCGGAACTGCACAAACCGTACGTGACGTGTCGTCACCCCGTCCAAGGCCGTCCCTCGCGCGGTCCACGCAGGCAGCACGCGGCCCCATCCTCTCAGGGCGGGTCCCCTTTGAGCATAAGGCTCATCACGGCCGTGAGCTGTGCCGTGAGGCTGCCGTGCAGTTGTGTTTGTTTTTTTGATTCTAGCTCAATCGTTTATTAGCCACATGAATTTTAGGGAATTTCCTAACTGTCAGAGGCTCCAGCTCTGTTTCATAAAACAGGGGTGACAACCCTGGGGGCTCAGGGGAGGCCTGAGGATTTCCAGGACAGCAGAGTCCGGCCAGGCCCAGGGCTGGAGGAGCTGGGCGCGGAGTGAGCAGGTGGTGCGTGCTCCCTGGGTGCCACCACCATCTTAAGACCCGGCTCAAAGTCGTCTCTCCCAGTCCCCTCTCCCCGAACCTCCATGCCAGTGTTTCAGGGGTTCTCCCGCACAGGATGTTAGAGAGGGCTCCCCTCACTGTCACACGGGCCTTCTTTCCTCCCTGGATGACAGTGCCCCAGTTCTCCCTGGGCCCCTGCCCACCTCTCGTCCCGACGTACCGCTACACAGAGCAGACGCCGGGGTGGGCCCACGGGGCAGGTGTCCATGTGGATGCAGCGGGAGAGGGAGGAAAGACCGGGGCGTGAGGCCGGGGCAGGGGGCCGGTGAGATGCTGAGCCACAGCTGCTGTGGAGACGTGGCCACGTGGGGACCCGGAGTGACGGCGAGGAGCTGGACTTCAGGGGCGTTCCTGTCACCCGCACGTGGGAGAGACGCGTGTGACTGACCAGTGCAGAGTCCTTTGCTGTGTGTGTGCACACGCGTGTGAGTGTCTCACTCCCCATCCGCCATCCTTCGTGCATCGGCACCGGACACCTGCACCAGTCCATTCCGCTCAGCTGACACACACACACACACACACACACACACACACGGGCGCTTAAACACTTCTACGTGACGCGTCTTCAAGGGCGCTCGATACTCAGGCAGCCGTCAAATAAATCGGTTTGAATAAGCACTTCCTTTGCAGGAGCCGGCGAAGCAATCAAGAGGCACTTTGGAGACAGCAAGTAGTTTAAAAGCTAAATAAAGTTGTGGGTTTTACTTAACCTTCTGTTCGCCGAGCTCTAATAGCATCTCCAATACACGTGATTTTTAAGTTCCCCAGATGCCTTTTCAGTCGCCACCACGCGTACAAGAACCCGACACGCAGAGTTGTCACCGATTCACGTTACGGGGACAAAACGCACGAAGGTGTCCGCCTTCCTCCTCTGGCTTCCACACGCACGCTCTGAGAGACGCTCGAGACCCGCGTGGGGAAGCGCAACGCCCTCACGGTTGCGGGCGCTGTGAGGGAGGCGTGCGTCACACGGACTCGAAGGTGCTGGGTTTGTGATCGACACCGGCACTGTCTCCATGTCATCTGTGCCATCACAGGGGGCCACACTGCACAGAGACGCACAGAAGAGACAGCAGTCGTGGGAGCTCCTGTCAGCAGTCTTGGCCACAGCCATGGTCACGGCCACGGCCACAGCCACGGCCACGGCCACGGCCACAGCCACAGCCATGGCCACGGCCATGGCCACCAACATTTCCTCAGCGACACCAAGGGGATGCTAGTGTGGAAACCAGCGGAAATCGGCTCCACAGCTACTTCAGGGAGAACTGGAAAAACTTTTGTCCCTCAAAGCGTTCCATGCTCAGCCCGGGCAGGTGTGGCTCAGCGGGGTGGGCATCGTCCCACAAAGCCAAAGGCCGCTGGTTCAGTTCTCGGTCAGGGCACGTGCCTGGGTTGCAACCAACTGATGTTTCTCTCTCAGAACATTTTTTTGAATATGCATTTATCGATTCCAGAAAGAAAGGAGGGAAGGGAGAGAGAAAGAAGCATCAATGAGAGAGAATCGTCGACCAGTTGCCTCCCACATGCGCCCTAATCAGGGACAAACCTGCAACCCAGGCCTGTGCTTGGACCAGTATCCTACCCGTGACCTTTCAGTCTCTGGGATGACGCCGCTCCAATCAACCCAGCCACACCGGCCGGGCGCACATCGCTGTGTGTGGGAGACACTGAGTCAAATCAATGGTGTGGGACACCAGGAAGAAATGAGCATCCAATCAGAACAGCACAAAGGAAAAAGAAAAAAAACCAGGACAGGCTAAGGAGTCTCTGAGGCATCTCCAAACATCTGAATCATAGGGGTGCCAGAAGGAGAAGAGGAAGAGCAAGAAATGGAAAACTTATTTGAAAAGATAATGAAAGAAAACTTCCTGAATTTGGCGAAGGAAATAGACATGCAAATCAGGAAGCACAGAGAGTCCCAAACAAGGTGAATGCAAAGAGGCCCCTCCACAACACATCACAATTAAAATGCCAAAGGTTAAAGATAAAAAGAGCATCTTCAGAGCCGCAAGAGAACAGGAGACAGCCACCTATAAAGGAGTGCCCATCAGACTGTCAGCTGATTTCTCCAAAGAAACCTTGCAGGCTAGAAGGGACTGACAAGAAGAATTCGTAGTGATGAAAAGCAAGGACCTACATCCAAGATTGCTCTGTCCAGCAAAGCTATCATTTAGAATGGAAGGGCAGATAAAGTGCTTCCCGGATAAGGTCAAGTTAAAGGAGTTCATCATCACCAACCCTTATTCTATGAAATGTTAAAGGGACTTATCTAAGAAGAAGAAGATGATAAAAAATATGAACAGTAAAATGACAACAAACTCACAACTATCAACAACTGAATCTAAAAAACAAAAACTAAGCAAACAACTAAAACAGGAACAGAGTCACAGAAATGGAGATCACATGGAGGGTTATCAGCAGGGAGTGGGGGAGGGGAGGATGGGGGAGAGGCACAGGGGACAAGAAGCATACATGGCAGGTACAAAGTAGACGGGGGAGGGTAAGAATAGTGTGGGGAATGGAGAAGCCAAAGAACATTTACGCACGACCCATGGACGTGAACTAAGGGGGGTTGCTGGCGGGCAGGGGGGTACCAGGTAGAGGGGGGCAAGGGGGAAATTGGGACAACTGTAGTAGCATAATCAATAAATTTTTTAAAGAACGCTTCATGTACCTAGCTAGTCCCACCAGAAGGTTAAAACTGAAAGCAGGTCAGACTCGGCCAAGTTCAGTATCTCCACGGGCGTTGATCGAGGACTTGCCCACGTTCACCCGAAACCTGTGCTCACCGGTCAGAGGGTCAAGGCCCTGCGGCCGCATGGACTCGGGAAGCGGTTGCTGCTTCTCACGCGGAACCCGAAGTCGCTGCGATCCGCTGCGCCTGGGCTCTTTCCGACAACAGACCACGGAACCTTTACAGAACAGTCTCCACTCCATCAACCTCCCAGCCGTCCCACGGAGTACAGCACAAGCCACACCCGTGTCCCTGTGCACTTGCGAGGAGCCACATTAAACACGGCTAAAGGAACAAGTGACATTTAAGACTATTTTTTACTCGACCACATGTATCTAAAATAGTACGGGTTCACCATTTGGTCAATAGAAAGCTATGGAGGTATTTTAGTTATTTATTACTGTCCTTCATCTTTTTGGAAAGAAGCCTGAGGTTCCGCAGCCATTTTACACGGACGCCACCTCTGAGCTGAGGACAGAGGGATGGGCGGCCACAGGTGGCCAGGGCCCCCGCCGCCCCACAGGGCCGTGAGCGCCGAGTCTCCGACACGGCTACGCGATGAGCAGGTAATTAAGTGGGAACCCAACTGCCCCCTGGGGCCTCGATGGTTCCCAGCCCAGGCCGGCCCCCGCCCCCCGACTTCACGCCGGGGAAGAAGCTGCTGGCGCAGTGAGTGCCGGTGATCAGGGCGCCACACCTGGGCACCGCAGACGAAGAGATCCTGAGAGGGCGACAGGCCGGGCAAGTTCCCGGGGCTCTCAGACTGTCTCCTGGTCTCCGAAACGGAGACAGCTCCCTCACTGTGCGTGTGGAAACGGGACCGGCCACGAGAGGCTCCCCGGGTCCGTTCACCGCCTCGTCACTGTCCCTGACGTCACTGCCATTGCGAGCAGCTGCGCCCCCAAGGCAGGCCGGGAACACGATTCCTTCGCTTACCGGCCCGTGTCTCCGGCTGCCCACTGCCCTACACGCAGGCACACTGGCACAGCACACAGAAGTGAGGGTCCCAGCCACGCCCGCTGGGGTGTGGCTGGCCGGGTAAGAACGGGGGTGGAATAATCTATGTCTTAATGGAACCTTTCACCTGAAATGCTGTAGGTTGTGCTCGAGTATGATACCGTGACGTTACAGAGTCACACGCTTATGATTTCATAATCAAAAGGAGCGTTACTTGCGCTGGGCCCTGTATTTTCACTTGCCCTTTGTTATGAGATCATCCCTAAATCATGAACGGATTTTTAACTTTAATGCATAAAAAATGACCCAGTGTCGGTTCTCAGAATACCACATTAACAAGCCAGCCTTTCAATCAGAAATTCTCCAGGTCCAAGATGGGAAGGGCTGAATGCAGCCAACACTCCAGAAAGCCGGTGAGAGCCACTTTCTGCTCCGGGTTATAATTACGGAGATGCCTGATCCACCCAGTCACCCCTGCATAGAATTCCTCACGCATCAACTAATTCAATTCTCCCTTAACCACCTTTAGAGCGTATCTTTACCAACATATCCAGAGACTCACGTTGGCCTTTCCAATGCTTTAAAGATTATATTGATTTATTTTTAAAGACAGGGGAAGGGAGGAAGAAAAAGAGGCAGAGAAACATCCACATGTGGTTGCCTCTCACACGCCCCCTACTGGGGACCTGGCCCGCAGCCCAGGCCTGTGTCCTGACCGGGAATCAAACTGGCGACCCTTTGGTTCGCAGGATAACACCCAACCAACTGAACCAGAGCAGTCAGGGCTGGCCTTTCAGTTTTTTAATAAACTATTAATATTTTAGTAAAGTGGATACTGCTTTTTCCATAAATTCATTCTTAAATATGTAAAAGATTTTCTCAAAAATGCTGAAAACAGTTCATTCGATTTGTACACCGTGTAAAATCACAACTCAAAATTTTAAACCTTTCAAAACCAGATCTTTCCCTTTAGCCACACTCCACTTCTTCCTACGTCCCATTAACTGGGGCATTTGAAGGTTGCTCCCATAAAACCCGAGTCATGAATAATATCATTTTCCTCCTTCTACAACAGAATTCAAGGTTGCGACTCTGTAAATGAAGAAAATAACCCCAGAAGACCAAAGTTTGGGGGGGTGTCTGTACCGGTCTTTCCCCAAAGCCCACATGAACAGGCAGGTATTTGTAAGTAATCACTCCTTCTGCTCTCAGCGCCAGATGCGTAGCCATCAAAGAAATCATTTTAGGAAGGGAACTCAGGTGCCACAGGGAAAAACCTGCTAAAAACGTCAATTTAAAGGTGGGAGGTTTTCACTTCATTTACGTATGTGAGGAATGTTTATAGTTTGAGATAAGGGCTTGGAAGTCCACCCCCCCACACACGCACCATTCTCACACGTGTTTCACGTGACCACGCGTGTGACTTCCTTACACGCCTGGCAGTGTCTGGTCGGTTCCCTTTTTATGAGGAAACCGTGTTTATGTAGAAAGTTGTTCTTCTCCGGAGATGGGTGCTGAAATTTTTTAAAAGATTTTATTTATTTTTAGAGACGGGGAAGGGAGGGAGGAAGAGTGTGAGAGAAACATCAATGTGTGTTGCCTCTTGTGCGCCCCCTACTGGGGAACCTGGCCCAAACCCAGGCACGTGCCCTGACTGGGAATCGAACCGGCAACCCTTTCATTCACAGGCCAGCACTCCATCCACTGAGCCTCACCAGCCAAGGCAGGTGCTGAAATTTTTAAGGGTGAGAGAGAGGTAATGACTTCCGTATCTTTCAAACAGTTCCACCCATCAATCAGTGAATTAATGGGAAAAAAATACATCCACATATGTACACAAATAGAACAAATACAGTAAAAATGGCACAACAGTTCAGTCTAAATGGTGCCTGTGTGGGTGTTCATTATACTGTTCTTTAAATTTTTTAGATGCTGGAGAATTTTACAATAAAAAAGAAAAACAATAAAATAAACTCAAAATTACCTTAAAAAATCTTCTCTTATACACTCCTCCAGAAAACAAAACAAAATGAACAAAAAGGAAACACATCAAATGATTTATTTATGAGAGCTGCTTTTCGTATGGTAGATGTCTGGAAAATTATCCCTTTTTCTTTCCATTTTGTTCTAAACGTCAAAATTTCCAAATTAACAAGTAAAAAGCCTATGCTTATCTGTGTTCCCTTAAATAAGTTATTTGCTTCAAGGAAAACTGTGTGGTCTTCAAGGTTAGATATGAAAATATCAGCCTTCTGTAACATTTCTATGCTCCCTTTACACTAGAGATAAGTTTTAGCTCCTTTTAGAAAGAAGTCATAAATTAATATCCTCAAACTCTGGCAAATGGCTATAGTCGTACACTGCAGGACATCTGTGATGTAAGAAGCCATCGTATTTGCTACAGAAATAGGACGGTGTGCCGAAACTAGAAGCTGCGATGAGAAGCTGATGGGCAGAGGAGAGAATTCGAATTTTGTTTGCTGAAAAAAATTTGTTTTTCTTTGCTGCTGGCAGAGTATTACTTCAACATTTCAAATTATTGACTGTATGCCTCCAGTGCAGCGCTAACCTGGACTCAGAACACAGCTCCTTCTTACCTCCTAGGCAGCCAATGAGGGACAGCAGCACCAACTGTCTCCATGACAACACCATCTTTAACTGCCCAGAGCAAGGACCACTCTCGTCCAGTCTCTGATGAGCAGGATGCTTTGTCTTCAGGAAAATCCCTTAATCTGCAAAAGATATGTACAAGGAAGTTAAGACTTGACAAATGAGTTGCCTTAAATAGCAGATTTTCTTCTTTTCATAACACGGTAAGTCACTCAAAATCCTAAGTGAAAGGAATCTTTTTTGATGCGAAAGAGAAGGCATATGAAACCTAAACGCTTAAACAAACACTTATGTCCGTGGGAGGCAGATGGGAGTGGCTTCGCCATATCACACATGTGCCACGGGCTGAAATAGTAAACATCAAGGTATCAAATATTAGAACTTCGGCTGGATAATAAGTACAGCAGATAAACTACAACCTGAAACGCTAACTTGTCTCCTTCTCGCTAACGATGGCGATGATGTTCTCAGAGAGGCGCGCACGCAGGCACAGACCGTGCGCCGTGTGAGGATGAACAAGTGTCCCGTCCAGGAACCTGACGGTTAGAAGGCCCGCTGCCCCTTGTCATCGGCGCTACGCAGGGCGCTGCTTCACGAGGAACCAGGGCGGTTAGGACAGCGGGGACCTGGCTTCACAGGCCTGTCGGGAGCCGCGGCAGAGAGAGGGGCCGTGCGCGCGCTGGTCCCGCCCCCGGAACTGCCCAGTGAACGGTCGCCGACGAAGCCGCCAAAGCGAGACAGACACGGATCGACGTGGCATCGGCTCCGAGCGCGTGCTCGCTGTTCACGGGAGCGTTCTGGGTCAGAGAAAACGCGGGGCCCCCCTTTGGAATGTCCTGGGCCCCCAGACATCCGCGTCCAGTGGCTGGGGCTTCATGGAGCCGGGCGCGTCGCGCCCTCCAACAGCCCCCAGATCTGGGGCGGACTGGAGGCCAGCCCGGCCACTCAGCCTCAGCCCGGCTCAGAGAAGTGCTCGACCTTGGACCCCAGGCCCGGGAGGCTCTCACGGCCCCTGGTTTCTGCTCTGAGACCGTCTGTGGCCGCTGCGTTCGGCTCCGCTCCCACCAGGCTAGCCGGTACCTGCCGAGGACTCTCCTCCCAGAGACCAAGGCCCCGGCGCTTTCGCTCAGAGGGGCGACTACGTAGCACATCGCTCACCTCCAGCTTCGACGCGGAGAAACAAACCCCATTCTCGAACAGACACTGTAGCCAGCACCCACAGCCCGCCCCTGCCCCCCCCCAAAACCGCACCCTGGAGCAGACGAGAGACGTCGAGGGTAGGGGACCGGTCACGAATGGGAAAAGCTTCACGTCCCAGCACTGTCTGCACTCGGAGTCTCCCACAACGATTCCAGCTCCCGCCATGGAAGCCACCAGGACTCCGTGGCACTCGGACGATGGTGAGCCACGCGCCCCCACGGAGAGGAACGCGGGCACGACCCACCCACCGTCCTCATTCGCGACCCTCTCACTCACGATCCGCTCCTCCCCCAGGGCGGGGACACCGCCTGTCCACCCTGCCCGTGAACCCTGGGTCTCCTGCTGGGACGGGACCAGACTGAGAGCTGGGCTCCCAGAGTCCGGATGACGCCACGCACATCCCCCCGCAGGTGACGAGTGTGCGGCAGGGAAGGAGAGGGGACCCTGCAGGGAGCCCGTGCAAGGTCACTGCCCCGCAGTGGCTGTGTCCACAACGGCACAGACGTGGAAGGTCCACGCTGCCAGTGGCCTCCCGCTGTGGAGAACACCAGCCGCACGTCACCCCCCCCCGTGACCCGCCACGCTCCCACGCCTTCCACCGGAGGGAGACCGCGGCTCTCCCTCCTCCGGATGACGTCCTGCGGGACAGTGACCGGGCCCTCCCGTGCTCAGTCCCTTTGGAGAACCAGCCGATCTCCAAACCCACACAGACTGACAGGAGCTAACAAGCTCTGTGATGTATTCTTATCCCCAGCATTTCCCAAAATAAACAAGGAACCGAGCACACAGATTTCTGTAACCGCAGAGGCTGATGGGCTTTCTCCGCTGCTTCTCCCACGGGAGGGCCCCGCTTGCCCCGGACACCGTGAGGGGGAGCCACGGCCCTCCTCACGTCTGCGTCGCCACGTCCCCGAGGCCGCAGACCCCGCTGGAGTTTTAACACAGCTGCACCGCATCATCGGATCTGAACGGTTTCTACAGAGAGGCAAGGTCCCAGTGACGAGGACGCAAACGGCACAGGGACCTCCCGGCGGGCTGCTCGGGCTGCGTGCGGCTCACGAGTGTCAGTCCTGAGCCCCTCCGTCCTCACGTCAGCCCACGAGGGGCTTCTGCTCCCTCCCCTGGTTGTGGATAAAGAGGCCGAGACACAGATGAGGTGGAGCCCTAACCTCCCAACAGGACAGGTCACTGCACGGGCCTGATCCTCGGGGAACCAGAAAGAGGAACCGGATACTCTCCCGGTTCCTCAGGCACTGACAGCAGGCACGGGAGGGAAATGCACAGACCTCACCGCAGTGTAAGAAAAGGGCTGCAGCTGACCCCTCGGAGCGCCCCTGCCTGTCGCCGGCCTGGGGTCGGACGGCGCAGCCACTCCTGGGGACTGAGTCACGAAATCGCAGACACTCTGGGCTTCAGAGACAAGGTGTGACACAGTGCGTGCGAGGCAAGACGCCCTTCGTACGGGGACGGACACACACCGTCAACACACTGTGAGCACAGGAGTGTGGAGGCAGCACGGGGGGAGGGAGGGGGTGTGTCTCCGGGGGCAGCTGGGCACTCAGGGCCGGGGAGCGGAGGGAAGACACGCCCCCCGCACTGTGCACACATTTCTCTGCAACGCGCACGTGTCCACGGAGGAAGAAACGCACAAACACGCCTAAAAAGGAGAAAATCTCACCTCACTCCCGACGTGGTAAACGACGTCGTGGCGAGAGGGGCTGAGGCACGGGCACGGGGGCACTCGGGAGCAGGGACAGCGGCTCTGCAGGGAGGCAAGGCCAGCGCCCCCGCCTGCGATTCTGGGTGAGGGGCGCCCACGGCTCGCTGGGCCCAGAGACAACGTTGTGTTTTAAAGTAAATCACAAATCATCCCCTTGGCCCTCACGGCCCTTCCGCTCTGAGAGACATTCCCACCCAGGATTCTGGAGTGGAGGAGAGGGGGCCCTGAGGGGACACAGGGGTCACCCCCAAAGGCAGGGCAGGCGCCAGAACAGAGCCTGGGGGGTCTGGCTCTGGGCCAGCTCACCACCCAGCTGCCGGGGTTGGGGGGCGGGCAGGGGGAATTCCAGTGACTCCCCCCCGGGTGGGAACGGGTCCTGGGCTGCGTCCGGGGTGGCCACCCAGGCGGCGTCCAGCGTCCCAGCCCTGGAACAAACAGGAGGCTCTGGTCGTGCACAGGAAGTCTGTGACATCGAAGTCGATTAAGTACTGAGCTGAAGTAGCCGGAATCTCTTCCCATGAATGGTGGTCAGAAGCGGTGTGAACACCGTGAGAGGCGGACTAAGTTGTGGCTAAACGGGGCATGTTTGTGTGCGTGTGTACACGTAAATGCAGGGTAAATACATACATGTACACACAGTTGTATCACATCGGACAAGCGACTCGTTACTTACGCCCCGTTTGCCCTGAACTGGGGGCATCTGTGTGTGCGGCAGGCCAGGTGCGGAGGCGCAAGCCTGGTTTGCTGCGGGAGGGCTGTGACCCACAGCTGAGCCGGCGCCTGGGGTTCAGGGCCCGGCGGCCCCCACGGTTGCTTCCGGAAAGTCAGTATGATTGGCACCCTGGCTGGTGATAAATCACAGGCTTCAAGGAGACATCAGCTGCTCATAACACTTATTATTCTGCTTAACTGTGTGTTTAAAAGTTGCTTTTTATCACAATGAATGGAGAGATTTTGACACCTTTGGAAATGCTAATTGCGGCTATGAATAGTTACCTGCCTGGAATTCACACCTATTAGGAGCCGCACCTAGGTGTGTAAAACACCCACTCTGTCAGCTCAGAAGCGTGAATCTAAATGGAGGAAAACTGTGAATTTACACCCACAGGACGGATTTCAGCTGAGGAGACAGGAAAAGTAGGGGTCCCCCACACCCCACCCCCGTTTCCATGCAGGCAGGCAATGGTTCAGGTGCAACCCTTCAGCCACACGGGGTGGGGGGAGGGGGCCTCGGACTGACTGCCTGTGTGGAACGATCTGGAACAAGCTCAGAGCCAGAACCCCCGGGAGGGGTGAGGACCAGAGGGCGTGTCCACTCACTCGGCCTGGGGCGTCCCCTCCCCACAGAGCCGAGGGGCGGAGTCTCATGAGAGAGCCCCCAGTTGTCACCGTGAGCAAGCAGCCCACTTACACCCCAACTTCCAAAGGCCCGTGCGGACCTAACAAAGTGTGTCTGCAACCTCGACGCGGCCCTTCCCAAAACGTCTGGCCGAACACATCTTCCCCGCTTTAGACCCCGACGCGGGTCCTGGTCACCCTGTGCCCGGGACACACACACACACACACAACTGTGTGCCCGACGCACTTCCAGACTCTTTCCCGTCTTCTCCTTAGGTAGGGGGGCGACAAAGGGGAAAGGGGGCTCCCTGACCCTG
This sequence comes from Trachops cirrhosus, assembly GCA_028533065.1. Classification (NCBI taxonomy): domain Eukaryota; kingdom Metazoa; phylum Chordata; class Mammalia; order Chiroptera; family Phyllostomidae; genus Trachops; species Trachops cirrhosus. The sequence continues at coordinate 353,791 of CM052544.1, forward strand.
CAAACGAGGGAGCCGGTGACACCAGAGGGCCTGTGTGCTAGTCGGCGAGACGGTTCCCCTTCGTCCTCTGAGAGCTCCCGCCCCAGAACCTGACGGGCAGCCCAGGCTCAGCGGGTCCCCAAGACGGTGCCCAGATGGGGTGTTCGCTGGGCCGTGCACACGGGCTGCCCAGGCCTCCGAGCCCACCCACCGCCCCCGAGCGCTGGACAGATGCCACCTCTGCTACACCTGCCACAGGAAGGACTGGCAGGAGAAGCTAAGACCCTAGCAAAGACCCTGAGGGGCCGAGAAGCCCCGTCCTCCCACAGCCGGCTGACCCAGCGGACGGCCCGGACTCTCCCACAAGCTCCCTGCAGGAGTTTCCCCGAGGGGGACGCCCTGCTCTGAACGCTGGACTGTTGCTCGGCTCCCCAGCTGTCCCGTGGGAGTGACTTCATGATAAACGTGCTTCCGGGAAGGACTTGGCGATGCGGGTGGGCCCGGGCCCAGGGCGCCGCTCCCTCCTGCCTCTGCAGACCCTCCAGAGAGGGCACCACCCCGTGGACCCCTGAACACATTTCTCAGTAGCAGAACCAACAAGCGGCCCCTTCACGGGGCCTCCACATCCCAGACCAACAGAGACCAGTGACTGTCTCCATGGACACGCCCAGTTTTCCCAGCACATCGGGACGTGGGGAGAGGACGTCAGAGGGCCGGCAGACGCTGCTTGTGAACAGGGCCCAGCGGCCCGTGCCACCCCAGACAAAGGGACAGCTGATTCGAGGTTGAGATGACAGGTGCTCACTCACTGTTCAGTTTCGTGTTGGCGACTCATTTTTTTTTGTAACACAGGGCCGGCCCAACACAGCGAGACCAGATGTGGCCTGCAGGCCAGGGGGTGAGGTCTCTCTACACAGAGTGGGGGGGGAGACAAAAAACCTGCGGCAGGAGCGACCCCGGCTTTGGGGACCCGCTCACACGTCCCGCCCGGCCACTGCCGACACGCCCCGCCGTCTGCTCACCGCCTCCCCCGCCCCCGTCCCCGCGCGGGGCCCCAGCAGACACGCAGAACCATATGTGCTGGATTAATGAACGCCGGGATTCGGGCCCCGGCGGCACCGCTGGCCCCGGCCCCGACCATCTGGGGGAGCTGGGCAGAGACGCGGCCCCTTGTCTCTCTGCCTCGTCCTTCCCGGGCACGGGGCCCAGAATCGCTGCTGTTTGCTTTTTCAACTTCCCACAGCCGTTCTGCCCGGGGATGCCCAGGCTCCCAGGGCCTGGCTCAGCTTCCAACGCAGGCCCGGGGTGTCAGAGACTCGGCATCTTCGCCTCTGGGGCCGTTTGCTCCCTGGGGCGCGGGTTTGTCTGCAAGCTCTGTGGTTCCTCCTTACAAGGAGGTGGAGGCAGAGTGGAGCAGCGTTCAAGCTGTCCCCAAATGAGGTGCTTCCAAACCCACTGGGAAGATGCGGCCGAGCTCTCGGCTGGAAACACATGGACAGAGAAGAGGGATTTCCTTGGATCCCCGGCTGTGGGGCCTGTGGCTGTGAAGGCCACGGGTGGACAGAGGACACCGGTCACCTGGAGTTCTCAGGATGATCCCAAGGCACGGAGACAGGGAAGTCGGGACGGGCAACCGGGCCGGAAGGGACACGCGACCCCACACAGCCTGGCAGGGGGAGGGCCAGACGCCATCCTCCGAGCATCGCTCATCCTTGTCATGTCCCAGCCGTGGTCCCTGGGAGACTCTGGGGACCACAGCAGGACAGCTGGGGGGCGGGGAGGGTCTGCCACCAAGAAACCCCCTGAATGGAGTCACAGAAACACAGGAAGCTGAGCTGTCTGAGCTGGGGGTGGGATTCCAGCCCGAACGCCGTCCGTCCACAGCCAGGCTTTTGATGGGAATGCGGGGCGATGCTTACTTGAAAGGATTCCGTGCTGATTAATTAGCAACCGTGGTGGAACGCTTTGGTGGGTGGGAGAAAATGGTTCTTTATTTGGCTGCATACTCACTGATTCTCCAGTTTTGAAGCCCAGTGGCTGCGGCTTCTGTGCTCCTAAGAAAACGGAGCGGAGAACGCGGACTCCAGCCCGGTCTCCCACCCTCTCCTCCGGAGCCCAGTGCTCGCAGAGGAGAGGATGGCTGTTTGCGAAGCCGGTGCTTTAACGCGCCGTTTCGGGCAATGAAGGAAAGATGGGGTCTAAATGGGAACAGCCATAAAAACCTTCCCGCCCATTCAAGAGACGCCCCACGTTGCCGGCGTCTGCACAAGGAGCAGATAATGCTTCTTACCAGCCGGCATTTGGAAAACCCACACGTTTGATGAGATAAAGGATTTAAAGGGCGTGGGGACATTCTCATCCTTGGTAGGGGGTGTGCTTCCCTGTGGAATGTGCTCCCTGGGGCAGGAACGGAGCAGAGGAGGAAAAGACAGAGCTGCTGACTCGAAAGCACCTCAAGTCAGGAGACTGCTGAGTCTGCAGCCCCCCCGCCCCGTCTGGGCCTGTCGCTGGGCTCTCGCTGCCCCCCCACCCGCCTCGGGCCGGGCGTGGGTGGCATGCCGTCCTAGAGGGGACCGGGCAGGCCCCCCGTCCCTGAGAACATTTGCAACGTCACCCCTGGCGCATTAGAAGCTGTTCCTCAGAGTCTGCGGTGCAGAATCGCACAGATGCGGTGTTTTCCTGGGAAAACGACACCCCAGGTTCAGGTCGGTCGGTGTGAGCCGTTTCCTGTCCCACGTGGTCCCCAGGACGTGGGCCCCATGCGAATGGGCACGTATCTAACACAGGACGGTGACAACCAGCTCCGACTGTCTGACGAGTCCTTCTGGGCAGAAGTGTCACTCGGAAATTTCAGGATTTGGTTTGTTACAATGACCGAGTCAGCGGGCGATGCTGAGGAACGAGCCCCTCGGAGTGCTGACAGCGGTCCCGTCACTGAGCAGCTGTCCCGCGTCTGCCACCGCGCTCAGGGACCCGCCCAGCGGCCCAGGTGGACGGACCGGGACCCTTCTCGGCGGCGCCAACCGCGCTGGCGTCCGGGGTCGGGAAGCAGGTCAGCCTCGAGCTCCGTTCCGGCTGATCCCTGTGGACACCTGTGCCCTCCACGGACCCAGTGTCGCCACCGAGCACTGCTGAGAAGGCCAGCTGCCGCCCAGCACTCGGGGCGTCGGGAGCTCCGTGCTCGGGGCCACGGGCAGGAGAGCACGCTCCCCCCCACAGCGCCCTCTGTCCCTCCAACGTGAAGGCGTTGGTCCCTCTCCGGAGAGCCAGTGGCCACGCTCTGCAGTCAGGTCCTTGGTCTGGTCCGCGGCTGGCTGCCCCCCCGCGCCCTGCACCCTGGGAGTCCTGACACCCTGGGACCTTCCCGGGGCGTTCTCTGCCCGCACTGAGTGTGGACAGGCCCCCGGTCCCTTCCCGCTGCTGGGCGTCCAGCGCCTCGGCTCGCAGATCCAAGCCGGGCTGAGCGCCTTCTCCTCCGTCAGAGCATCGTGGTGCCCGGGGTGCCCAGCACAGCCCCACCCACGGCCCGCGGAAAGACCCCATCCCCTGGGCAGGGTGGCCCCCAGCACGGCCCCCCACTCCAGACCCGGCGGCCTCCTCCCGCCCAGCTCCACACCCCTCACCCCAATGCCCGAACCCACTGTCTGCTGGGAGACGGTGCGGAGGAGCACGGAAGGGATTCCCGCAGACCCGTGTCTGGGGAACCGTCCGGCCGGACGCACGAGTGAGAGCGCCCCGCCTCCCGTCTGAGCACTTCCGGTGACCCGCCCGCGTCCTCATCCAGAAACCAGAGCAAGTCGGGCAGCTGATCTGCATGGCCTCTTCCTCTCCACTGAACAAAGCGAAAAAATCGATCGTCTACATCATGTCTACTTAAAATAGGACCAGAGAAACGCGTTGCCCAAACCAGGCTACACACCATTTCCAGAGCCCAGAAAAAATAATTCCTGACCGAGCCACAAGCCAGGGGGAAACAATTTCATAAATCGATAAAAATTGAAACTGCATTAATCATTTATATGTAAACCAGAAATTCTTTTTATGGCTGAGATAAAAAAAAATCAGTCATCGTACATTATCCTATTTAAAATGCCCTTAAATAGTAGTTTGTGCTTCTCACAGTATAATTTTTATTGAATTTACTGGGGTGACTGGTTAATAGAATTATATAGGTTTTGGGTGTGCAATTCTATGGTACATCAAGTGTGTATTGTATGGTGTGTTCACCACCCAAGTCACGTCTCCTCCGTCACCACGCACCCCCTGTACCTCCTCCACCTCCCCGCCCCTGCCCTCATGGTTTGTTTTGGCTTAACCCTTTCTCCTGTCTCACCCAGCCCCCGAAACCCTCCCCTCTGACAGCTGTCAGTCTGCTCTCTGCATTTAAGGGTCTGCTGCGAGCTTGTTTGTCCATTTTGCTCGTTAGATTCCACATATGTGTGACATCATACGGTCTCTCTCTGACGGGCTCATTTCACTCAGCATAACGCTCTCCGGGTCCATCCGTGCCATTGCAAAGGGTGCAATGATCTTTTTCTACAGCTGACTAGTATTGCACTGTGCAAATGCCCATAGTTGCTCTGACCACTCATGTACTGGTGGACACTGGGGCTGCTTCCATTTCTCGATTATAAATAACGCTGCAATGAACAGAGGGGTGCTGATGTTCTTTTGAATTAATGTTTGGATTTCTTTGGGTATATTCCCAGAAGCGCAATCCCTGGATCGCAGGCAGATCCGTTTTTAATTTGTGAGGCATCTCCATGCCGCATCCACAGTGGCTGCCCCTCTCTGCATTCCCACCAGCAGGGCATGAGGGTCCCCTTTCTCCACGTCCTCGCCAGCAGTTGTTTGCGGATTTATTGATGACGGCCATTCTGACAGGTGTGAGGTGGTATCTCATCGTGATTTTAATTTGCATTTCTCTGATGATTAGTGACATGGAACATCTTTTCATATGTCTGTTGGCCATTGTGTGTTCTCTTTGGAGAAGTGTCTGTTCAGGTCCTCTGCCCATTTTTTAATTGGGTTGTTGTTTTGTGTATGTGTTTGTGTGTATGTGTGTGTGTGTAGAGTTGTAGTTTATACTAAGTAAAAAAAGAGGGGTATATAACCTGATGCTTAATTTTATTTTCTACTTAGAACATAAAAAGTATTACTGTATACTTTTTTAAAGTAGATGGTTTAAAAATAAAAACACTCAAATGAAGCCTTAAATCCTACTCCCTACTAGAAACAGGCAGTGTCTATTTTCTGGGCTCAAACTCCCAATTTTAAGCTTATTTTCTTCCTCAGATTAACCGCTGATCCCTGTGCAGTCTCCTCACCACCCTTGACCTTCCGAGGAGAGGCGACCTTGACGCGGTAGGAGGCAGCGGCCTCTGACTGTGCCTGGGAGTCACCTGAACAAACAGGTGTGCTGTGTGTCCCCGCCGGGGAGGGCCCGGGTACCGGCGGGGGGACAGAGTCACGGCACGGGCACCCGAAGTCTGGAGGTTCCAGAGGAAAGCGCGGGCGATGCTTCCGCGCCCATCACAAGGGAGAGGCTCCGCTAAAACGGATCGTTAAACCAGGTGACGTCAGCAGTTCCTCTGTGGGGAGCTGTGACGTCCACCCGTCCCACCTCCCCAAGGGACCCCAGCGTGACTTCCCCCTCTCCAGGAGGGCGGGAGAGAGAACCACAGGCCCTGCCTGTCACCGCCGTGACCGCAGACCCACGGAGCAGCGTGAGCTTCATTGTCACTCCCACGCCACCCACGGCGCCGCTGCCCCCACCAGCTTTCTGTGAGTGGGGGCGGGCAGGCGGCCTCAGAAAACCACCACCGCGGGCGGCCAAAGCCGGCGGCTCGGTCACACACCGGCACGGACTTTCACCGGAAGCTTTATCCTGCACCAAGGAAGGATGTCACGGACAGAAAACCCGTGACGAGGTGTTTCCAGGTCGGTCGTGTTCCCCCCACACACGCTGCTGGCGGGCACCACGGGCACACGGCGGGCGCGGGCTCTGACTGAGTGTGTGAGCGTGTCCAACTCACGGAAGCTTCACCCTGACGTGCAGAAAACACACCTGTTCTAAACGTTCCGTATTTTCATCGCAATAAACTCACAATAAATCCTTACCAATCTGCAGAGTAGATGCTGAGAGTGTCCGCGTCCTCCGAAGCTGAAGTTAATGCTCTTTATTAACTTCCTATTAAAGAAAGCCTACAGGACTGTACACTTAAAATTCACGTTTTTGTGGCAAGTTGTCCACAGAATAATAAACAACCCCTTGACCAAACTCGGGTTATCAATGGCGAGAGAAAAAGCAAGAACTGTAAGATCGCTGCAGGAAAAAGGACATAAATAAAATAAAGCCCAGCAACTTACGGCCAAATGCCCCGGGTGTTCTGAGGTCAGAAGTTAATGCACAAAGTTGCAAACACCCAGCCGCCCGCGGAGCTGCTACCCGGGGACACCTCGCTCCCACCCGCAGCCCATCCCCTGCCAGCTCGTCCAAGCCAAGGTCAGGCCGCTCTTCCCAGCCCGGCAGCGCGCACCCTGCTCTAGGGCCCAGGCAGCAGCTGCAGAGCCGGGCCGCGGGGGCGCTGGGTGAAGCCCATCAGGAGCCACGGACGCCCCGGCAGCTCCTGTGGCGTTTTCCTCGGGCTCTGGGGAGGACGGAGGGACGGGGCCCAAACCCCAGGGTGTCCTTCACTCACTGCAAAAGACTTAAAAGCTTTCACTATCTTAGGTCCTTGTCCATTAACAAGGCTTTGTCAATTACATTGCCAAAGAGCTGAAAAACTAGGTACGTGAAAATTAAAGCCCCTCCAGTTTGCCCTCTTCCTCAGCAGGGGTCAAGAGAGCACTTGGGCTCCGGAGGCTACGAGACCGGGCAGAAAAGCAGCAACCGAGGGCCGTTTACAAGAAACACAGTTTAAATACCGGCGGGCGCGTGCGAAGGAAACAGCTGTGGAAAGGAAGCGTGCGAGCTGTGAGTGTCAGCTAGCCAGTGTCACGTACCAACGTCGAACTGGAACTTAAAGACAGAGAATGTTACTAACAGCAACAGGATGTTCCACGGCGATACAAGGGTCCCACCGTCCGACAGCGGTGACCACCCTAAGTGCGCAGCCCCCCGATCTGGGTCAGAGCTTTCAGTACAGGAAGCCGACACGGACAGCTCCGGAGACACGGACACCCCGCCAGGCAGGGGGAGACGTTCAGAGCACTCTTCATCTCGGACAGAACGACAGAGCAGCCCTGCCCCCCCAAGACCGGCAGAGACACGGGAACCTGAGAACCAGCCTCAGCCACTGGACTCCCGGGCGTCTACGTCACCTTACCCTGAACCCGGAGACGCGCCCTGCTCAGCACACGCACAGCCTCCGCAGAGCGACCTCCGCAGGGGGCTCCTTGAAAATAAGCTCTAAAATCATCAAAGAATGGCAACGATGGATACAGTCTCTAACAGTAAAATGGTAAGTGAGAAATTAATAGGTCGAATTCACAAATTCACCAGTATTAAAATTATATGCTTCTAAAGAACCCCTGGATTAAAGGAGAAATATAAAACATTTTTAAATGAATAATGATGAAAACAACTGAACATTTTCTGTTGCACAAAAGGCAGTTCTGACAAAGTTAGAGTTTTAACTCTCAACAGCAAAGAAGAAAGGTTTCAAATTAAGTCTGCCATTCCCACTTTGAGAAGCAAATGAAGCTCAAAGCAAATGTAACAAAGAAAACCTAAAAAATAAGAGCATAAGTGAACTAAAAATGTGAAGGGCAAGCAACAAGGAAAATAAACACAGTGAGACAATGTTTCTTCAGAAACAAACAGCAAGGGAAATAAACACAGAGAAACTGTTTCTTCAGAAACGTGGATACAGTTACCAAACCAGGAGCCACACGCCCAGGGAGGGCGGAGCTGAGGGACCCCCACTTCAAGGAGAAGAGCAGCACTGCACCCCGCCCGCCGCAGGGAGGGGAGATGTCGCAACAAAGTCACGGTAGCAAACTCAGCACATCTGATAACAGGACGACTCCTCTAAACCCACAAAGAACGACAGATGACTCAGGTGGTGCAGAAAATCAAAGGGACCGCCTACTGATGAACGAGATTGAGCTCGCAATCGAAACCCTTCCCGTCCCAGAGGCCTTGGGCCCGGCGGCTTCGTGGGTGAACTCCAACACGAAGAAGACAGCCCCAGTCCACACGGAGGGTTTCGGAACGCAGAAGGAGGGGGGCCCCTCGAACTCATCCGGTGAGGCTGGCCTAGGCAGGACACCCAAAATCTGACGGCCCTTCCAGTAAAACCACAGACCGGTATTTTCTCATGGAAACAATCCTGGAAAGTCCTAAAAATACAACAATCCCTAAAAATATTAGCAGGTCAAACACCAGTATTAAAACAAGGGTAAAATGTCATGAAAAACGGGACTTGTCCCCGAATATGCGCTTGGCTTAGCATTTAAAATGCCAGTCATGGGAAATGCCACACTGACAAAATAAAATAGAAAAAACACCATTCTCAGTGGAGGAAGAAGAGTCTCAGGACAAAGTCACCGCCTTTAGATGACGTCTCAGCCACGCAGGCTCAGAGGGGGCTGCCCCGGGCGGTGAGGGGTGTGACTGGTAAGCCTGCACCTACCTGCTTCTCAAGGCGAACTCTGGCCCCTCCCACCGGGGGAAGGCCGGGAGGCCCTCGCTCCACTGTTCGCCCTGGCACAGAGAGGAAGAGGCCTTCGAGGCTGGGCGGGTGAGGCTCAGTGGACTGAGCGCAGGCCTGCGAACCAAGGGGTCGCTGGTTCGATTCCCAGTCGGGGCACATGCCTGGGTTGCAGGCCAGCTCCCTCCCTGGTTGGGGTGCACAAGAGGCAACCACACATTGATGTCTCTCTCTCTCTCTTCTCCCTCTCTCTCTCAAAATAAATAAATTTTAAAAAGTCTTCTTTAAAAAAAAAAGTAAGGCATTCGGATGGGAAAAACTATAAAGCTCATTATTCACAGACAGTATGACTGTATACAAAAAAAGCCCATAAAATCTGTGAAAGCAAAACGCACTCGGATTGTAATGCAAACTAGCGACACTGCAGAACACAAGGTCAAATGCTACTAAAATCAACTGTTTTCTAAATGTAACTGCAAAATGGAAGTGGGAAAGCCATTCTCGTAATGGCTTATAGAACAGCAACGACCCGAGAAGAGACCTGACTGGTGTGTGCCGCGCCCTGCACGGGACCAGGGGCCCTGCTGAGGGGAGCTCAGACAGCCTGGAGGCGGGGAGGCCGGCTTGAGGACTCGCAGACGCAGCCCTGGGGCACCCCGCTCCCGAAGTCACCTGCCAGGGCCTGTGTCACTCCTTTCCAATGCCAGCATGCCCTTCGGATGAAACAGAGACAATTGTAACATCTACACGGAGCTACACAGGCCAACAAAACACGGAACGAGCTCCACCTGGGACAATTCAGCAGATTTTGTTTAGTTTTAGAGACGGGAAAAGAGGGAGGAAGAGAGGGAGAGAAACATCAATGTGCGGTTGCCTCTCGTGCGCCCCCTACTGGGGGCCTGGCCCACAACCCAGGCCTGTGCCCTGACTGGGAATCGAACCAGTGACCCTTTGGTTCGCAGGCCTGCACTCAAACCACTGAGCCACAGCAGCCTGGGCTTGTTTCCTGCTTTTGAACAAGGCACTGAGGAACTGCGTGGGGGGGGCAGGGCGTTTAAGGAGTGTTACTGCAAACGGGAGCGTCTTCGTGAAGTGATCCCTGCTCTGTGCGTGCTCCACCCACACGCACACACCCGACAGTCATGGAGGCTCCAACAGGGGACCGGAAACCAGAAGCTTCCGGAAGAAAGCTGTGTGGCTGTGTCTGCGATTACCAACAATGATAAACTGGGTTTCTTCAAAATTAACGATCTCTTGTCATAAATAGCATGATTAAGAAAATTGATGCCATTAAGAAAATTAATTACTAAGAAAATTAATTAAGTCTCGGAGAAAATCGGCAGCACACTTGTAGGCTGAATATACAAGAAATGATGAAAAGATAAAAAGCCCTATAAAAATGGGCAATAGACTTGAACAAACACTTCCCTGAAGAAGACATAAAAGTGACGAATTAGCACATGAAAAGATGCTTAACGGCATTAGTCATGCAAATTAGACCCCGGGCAGGACACACTTTCCCGAGCTCGGATGGCTGCCATGGCAGACACAGGTGGGCAGGGAGGTGGGGCCAGAAACCCGACCGGCTGGTGGGCCTGTGCGGACAAGGGAGCGGGTGACCCGAGACGCGGGCGCCGGCTGAGCTTCTGCCCCAGACGCCCAGCACGTGTGCAGAAGGACCCACGTTCGTGTGTGTGTGTGTATGCGTGTGTGTGTGTGTGTGAGACCCACATCTACGACCGGCTCATGGGTACCCCTGATTTTAACCGATGGAGGTGGCTGAGGGACGGCACAGAGGGGTTGACGCCCCTGGAAGGTCTGTCGCCTGGTCCCCCCGATGAGGGGGCAGCCGCGCTGAGACAGGCAGCAGAGGCCCGGGCGCCACCGCCACCATGAGAACGGCCCATCTGACTGATCGGGGGTCTGTGCCCAGATGTCCGGGACGCAGTGCGACCCCAGAAGGACGCAGAAAACGATGGCCAGTCATTCGGCCCTGTAAGTAATTAATGACACCAGGCACACGAATACGGAACCTGAGCGACCACTGAACAGCCAGAGCCCGAGAGTGGAGAGCACCCACGTCCCTCAGCGGGAGGTGCCCACGCTGGGTGCTGCGTCCCCACGGGGGTGGGGGACTCAGAGACCTGGCACCACCTCAGGGCGTCTGCGCCCCCGCAAGGGCGACGGGCCGGGCGCCGGACCCCAGGGACACTGGGCTCCTGGCCGTGGGAGCCAGGTGGCTGCCCCAGGGCCCGGAGGGGCTGCCCGGAGGGCCACGGGGACGTCCGGGAAGAGCAGCGATCCAGGCCTCCTGTGGCCCGTGTGTGGCCGTCCCGTGCCATCAACGGTCGGAACGCACCACACACGCCAGCCGGGACCGTGCGCTCAGCCGTCTACTTGTCAGACTGCCGTCTCCGTGCACAGCGGCCGATGCGTGAATGCGACGGCACGTGGAACGTGGCCTGTCCGTGGTCGCCCGGTGTGCAGGGTGTGCGAGGCGTGCGGACGGCAGCTTCTCCGTGTGCCCGCACCTCCCCACGGCAACACGGCGTCACCCGGACCTGCCGGCACTCCACCCGATGGGAGGACACGGGGCCGGGGCAGCCCCCACCCCAGGCCCAGCCGGCCCGGCTGCTCCCCTGGGCACCGGGAGACGGTCGTCCCGGGCGGCCGTCCTGTCTGCGCACGGCTTCCCCTCTGTCCTCTTTTCAGCCCAACCAGTCGAGTAACGAATACGAGGGGCTCCCCCTTTTATATGTGGAGGGAAGGGGGTAGGAGGGGCCCAGCCAGCTTTGATAAAACCCTGTAGCTGAGCGTTGGCACAGGCGGAGCCGGATGGCTGGAGGGTTCCGACGGGCCGGCACCCACGAATCCCTGGCCCCCAGCAGACAAGCCGGAGGGAGGGGGGCAGGCAAGGTGAGCCCCCCCAACACTGCGTCAGGAAAGAGCGAAGCAGAGGCCGCAGAGCCTAGCCCGTAGCGTTTCAAATGTCGAAGACCAGCTGTGCACCAGCCTCGCCCCCCGGAACCCAGGGAAACTGTGGGAGCCGAGGTGAGGTCCGCAGGCTGCGCAAGTCCCCGCTCCCTGGCACCTGTGGCTTCAAACGCATCGGCTCTACTTGGACGTCAGGTGTTAGACGAACAAAATGGTACCTGCAACTGGCCGCCCTCCAGAGTAATAAACTGACCTACATTTTGCATTCGTACGTGACCCGGAACCTTGAGACCATATTGGCCTCTCGTGGGACATGCCAAAGAAACTACACCCTGACTTTACCAGCAAACATCGCGTTGAAAACAAGCACATTTTTAAAGCACACTACAAAATTAAAACTCTTACTGAACTCTGGAAAACCTTCATTTCTATCATCTTGAAATACTAAATGGCCGCCTTAATTAAAGCTAATAATTTTACCGTCTCCAATAAACACAACTGAGCGCGTAGCTTCAACGTCGGACGAATGCGGATCGGAAGGGGGTGCAGTCACGGCCAGTCCTGGGGTTCCTCTGCGGTCAGCCGGGCTGCAGAAGAGCGGACAGCTCGTTCCCGCTGCACCTCGCGTTTGCACGAAGGTGCGGGACGGACGCTGTGGCCGCCTCGTCGGAATCACAGTGTGGCGGGCAGACGCAGACCCACTGGGATGACGGGGAATCGCCGGCTGGAACTCAGACTTCATCTCCGCAAAGTCTCCCGAGGCCGCGAGGCGCTGCTAGACGTCTTCCCGGTTTCCCGGTGCGCAGGGCAGCGCAGCGGCGCCACCTTGGCTGGCAGGGGACAGACAGCCGACGGCGGGGCGCGGAGCCGGCCCGGGCCCGGAGGAGCGTCTGGTCTGTGGGACGCCAGCTCCTCCGCGGCGAAGGGACAGGCTTCCCACCAATCGTGCGGCGGAGGTTTCATCCGAGCGGCGGCCACGTCGCAGTGCGAGGGGAAGTGTGTTCGGAGAGGAATCCAGTGTCGGCCTGGACAGCGGTCACGGCGACGGCACAGAGAGGCCGGGGGGGGGTCACGTCAGCTGGGGTGGGGACAGCGCAGGCAGAGGACGATGACACAGCAGAAACACAACTGAGTTCAAGGCTCGTCTCTTCACAAATGTCACAGCTGTCTTTTCTGTGCTGACCGCACCTGCCTGTGAACGTGAACGGGGCCTTCTCACGGGGAAATGATGCTCCGAGGGGGGGGCCTGGGGGCGGGGAGGGGACAGTGACGGTGAGGCCTGCGCAGGCCTGGTGGCATCAAGTGCAGAAAGGAGGGCTGGCCGGGACACGGTCCCTGCTGTGACACGGGCAGCTGCCCGGGGCCTCTGGGAGGTGGGGGTCAGTGAGTGGACACAGGAGCACCCACACGGAGAGGAAGGAGATCGGGGGTGGTGCGGCCCCTTCTAGAAGCTCCGTGGGGGGAGGGAAGCGGAGAGAGCTCAGGCCTCGGGTCCCCGCTGCCACGCAGAACAGGGGAGGCGTGCTGACTCACAGGGACGGAGCCCACATGGGAACCAGGAACAGCGGGTATGCATCCCCCCAAAACGTCACTTCGCAAAAACGAAGGAGAGAGAAAATACCTAGATACACTGCCCAGTGCAAGTCCTGGGCGGTCCTCAGCCAGTGGGAGATGGCCGTCCCCCGTGGCTCGGCCGTGGCTCACGAAATGGGCCGCTCCGGAGGAGAACACGGCCCAGTCCCACCACTGCTTTCTCTCGATTATTCATGGCGACGCTCAGTGTTGCGGGCCGACAGCGTGAGCGGCGCACGGAGACGGACCTCCCGCCGCCCGGCGTGGCTGCGGACCGCGCCCGCTAACCCAGGGACGCGCACTCCGCAGGTGAGACTTCGAAAGCTGCCACATATCCTCACAACCTGTTCAGAACCAGCCTGCAATGTCCAAAGTCACCTTCTCAGGTGACGCCTTTGATGCCAATTCGCTCGTCGGGATTATTTCCGAGTATCGTTCTTAATCACGGGGATCAGGCGAGTGGCGAGGCTCTCCACGGGCGGAACCCAGGCTCCACTTGACAGATGAGGAAGCCTGACCCCAGGGGGCTCCACGCAGGAGCCCAGGTTCACCCGTTTCAGAGCCGCCGAGTTCTCCTGGATGAGACGGCACCCAGCCACGACGTCTCGGTGCCAGCACTGGAGTCGGAACACAACTCGGTGCCGGCAACCGGCTGAGCCTTCCCGGAGCCCGGGGCCTGACCCTGGACACCCCCGCCCCGGGCCGCCACTGGAGCCCCATCTCATTCGAGGGCAACGAAGTGCCATCTCACATCTCCCGTTTCTAACCTGAAAGGCAGCTGGAACGGAGTCGGCGCTGTGAGGCTTGACGGCCGTGAGGCTCAGTGGCTGGCAGACTGCACTGCGGGCCCGGATTCGTCACCCCTCCTGCCTCTGCGCCCTCGGCCGCGGGACTTCACGTTCCCCCCGTAAAAGGGGCAGCGGCTGGCTTCCCGCCCGTCACTCTGAATTGGACCGTGTCCTGTCACGGCAACAGGGTGCTGCAGACGCCGTAACATTCCAGTTCAAACGGAGATACTGCAGTTTCCTCCTGGTCTGCACCCCTGGCAGTGCCTGAAGACGGGGCTCCTAGTAGGAGCTCCCCCGTCCACCTGACCCTGGGAAGGCTGTGGACACACTGGACCAGCCAGCCCTGTGGCTGCGGCCAGCCACCCCGAGCCCAGCTGACCACTGGCCACGTGGGCACGGCCAGCACAGCCTCCCACCGCCCCACAAGAGTGAGCTACAGGAAGGCCTCTTGTTGCTCTCTACGTAGAATCTCCGTGGAAATTCCCATCGGTCTCTGTGGTCTTGCTCCCACATGCTCCTTTGCACCCCCACCCCTTCCTGCGGCGTGCATGTGTGTGCCCACTGCCTCGGGGTGCAGCCCGCTGGTCAGATGGGTGCAGGAGACGCAGGCCAGGCCCGGGTGGAGGCCACAACGGGCTGGGGGGGCCTGGGTGGGCGTCCGCACGTACTTCGGCCCTGGGATGTAGAGACCGTGGCAGAACCCAGGACCCCCAGGTGAGGACGGGACGAGTCGGGACCCTGGGGTGGAGAGAGCTCTGGGGACAGGGCTGTGAGCCGCCTGCGTGCGGCTGAGCGTGCATTCTGTCCGTCTCAGACCCCCCAGGAGGACACGGCTGCCTGCGCCATTACCCACACACCCTCACTTCTCCCACCCCCTTCAGCGGCCCTGCCGTGACTTCTGGCCAATGGGACGTGAGGCCGCCCACTGTGGGGCGGGTCCGACCAGACACCGAAGGCAGGGCTCAGCCCTGGGACTACATTCCGGCCAGGCCCGCCTTCCCGGCGGCTCTTCCGAGCTGTCCGAGATGGAGCCAAGGGGGCCAGGCGTCTGCCCGCACGGGCCTCCTCCCCAGCAGGCGCGCCCTCAGCGGAGACTTCTCTGCACCGAGGCAGGTGCCAGCAGGGGAACCTGCGGGCCTTCAGCAGCTGCTGCTCCTCCCAGCAGGCGTGAGGGGCGTGGCCTGCCGTCTGCACCCGGCTGGGTCACCGTGGGGCTGGACCTGCCACCGGGGACCAGAAGGGAAAGCCTGAGGACCAGGCGTTCAGCATCCTGCAGACCCCACCCACCCTCCGCTCCAAGGGACACTCGGGGGTCACGTGGGTCCTGGGACGCCACTGAGATTTCCAGATTGTCCGTGACCAGAGGCAGACCAACACATTCACAAACAACAAAAGGAGACAGGCCCTCACAACGTGAAGTGTTTGTTCCGTTTCGAATGCTGTACACATGACGTGCGCCTGTGTGCGTCACTGCTGCGTGACCCAACCTACGGAACGCAGTGGGTTTGCGCTGAGGTGGACTGAGCTCGGTGGGACACTGTGTGTGTTGGTTCCCTGGAGGCCACCATGCCTCGCCCCTGCTCTGACGGCTTCCCGGGACTGGCTGTCGGTTCTGTCCGTCGGGGCCCCCTCACCATGCTCTCCAGGAAGGAGAACAGCAGGAACCCACCCCAAGAGCCTTCAGGCTCCGCACACAGCCCACCACCACCTGGCCCCACCTGCTGCTGCACACATGTGGTCGGCCGGCCCAGATGCGGGGCGGGGGAAACAGGATCATCGTTTAAAGGGGAGGGCAGGGACCGCCCCGCCTCCCTCACAAACTGTCCCCCTCGGGGCTGGCCTGCGATTTATGTCCTTCTAAAGTTCTTCTGGGAAACCACACGGGAGACGTTTTCTAGTGGCCTTCCCTGAGCCCCCACTTGCCCTGCAGACAAAGGGCACCCTCTTTGCCCTCAGAGACGGCTGAGACGCTGACCACTAGGGGTCAGGGGACAGAAGTCATGCTGCCAGATGGAGATAAGGCCTGTGTCCCGGGGTCACATGGCCGTGTGCTGGCCTCGCACACGCAGCCTCCCGGACGGCGTGGTTGGTTTCGTGACATCACAAAACACACACGGAGACCCTTCCTCCTTCTGCGAGACTAACACGCCGGCCGGTCGGTACCAGGGAACCAGCTCCCTGGGCTCGGTTACCGTTTCAGTCCGGAAGAGTCTGGTAAAGTCTCAAAGACAAACACGTGTTTTCCACTGCATTTGAGAAAATTTACTGAGCTGTATGAGAAAGTGGGAAAGAGAGGAAACCTCTGACCCACAAGGCTCAGACTTCAGAGCCGCCCGGCCCAGGCACACGGGCCCTGCTCGGCCTCACTCGGCAAAATAGAAAGCGTCAGCAAAGCTTCGCTGAGAATAATCGAGAAAACGACAAGGGGCCTACTCTGTGCTGACGCCAATGCTTCTGTCGGCAAAGCGGACAGGGTAGGTGTCGGGGGGCACCGTCCACTGTGGCTCGCACCCAATGTGGGGCGCACGCACCCCTCTGCGTCCCCAGCCGAGGAACGCTCACGGGCTCCTCACGGCGACCGGCCATCAGCCACCGCACTGCCCCGCGTGCCCAGCGAGGCGCAGCGTCAGCCCAGGGTGCAGCGCTGTTGTTCCGGTTGGTTCTAACCGCCTGAGAAGGGTCGCCGCCATCCCCTGCCACGTCACCGCCATCCCCTGCCACGTGTGGCGGTACGGAAAAGAGGGGCCGTGCCCACGTAAGAAACAGAAGTGGGCTGTGGCTCAGACAGTCCAAGGAGGCACCTGGCCGAGGCTTGGCCTGAGGGGCACAGGACCCCTGTCCGGGTCCGACTCGAAGACAAACAGGTTTCCCAGCCGAGCTTTGAAAGGTGGCACGGAAAGCCAACACAAACTCACAACTGGTGGCCACCGAGAGCCGCCGATGTCACATTCCTGGTCTGCAAAATGCCAACACTCCCATTTCCATAGCAACGCGCACAGGCAGGCGTCTCCACGGAGAGGCAGATCACGCTGTTTAAGAGCAACCAGACAAATATTTGCCGGGAGAAGGGCCGAGGGAGGTGGGATTTCGAAACCTCGAAGACGCTTGCTCAAACACACGTCAGTGTGTGCAGACACGCACGCCCGCTTTCGGGACATGTGCTCGTGGCAGTAAAAGCCTGGATGCACAGCTCTGCCCGTGGGAGAGGACCTCACCCAACCACACACACACACACACACACAGACACACACACGTGGG
>CM052544.1:371475-436264 GCA_028533065.1 Trachops cirrhosus
CACCCAACCACACACACACACACACACACACGTGGGAGAGGACCTCACCCAACCACACACACACACACACACACGTGGGAGAGGACCTCACCCAACCACACACACACATACACACACACACTCGGGTTAAAAAGGTGACAGATGGCGTCTGCTGTGTGGCGTGAACCTGTGACCACAGGTGGACTTGCCACAGGGGAGCGGCATGAAGGGTACGCAGGGTCCTGTGCTATTTCTGTGACTTCCCGTGCTGCCATGTCACGGGGCTGCCCGAGGGGTCGGCTAGTTTTTCCCCTAAGGTGGCTGTTAGCAGAGCATAGTGGTCAACTTCCTTCGAGACAGTTTTGTTTGTACTGTGACAGCGGTCACATCAGCGAGCATGAAAAAACACCCATCAAAACAGGTGAGTTTTTGTGTAGCCATCTCATACTGAAGTTGGAAGAAAATACACATTTTCAACATGTTATGCTTTATTATGTCAAGAAAGGTAAAAACACAACTGAAACTAAAAAAGAAAGATTCATGCTACGTAAGGAGAAGGGGCTGTGCCTGATCGAATGTGGGGAAGTGGTTTGTGCCGTTTCCTGCTGGAGATTTCTCGCTGGACGGTGCCCCGCGGTCGGGCAGACCAGGTGAAGCTGACAGTGATCAAATCGAGACATTAACTGAGAACAATCCACGTTCCACCAAGCGGGAGACAGCCAATGTACTCAAAATATCCAAATCAATAAAGTTATTGGTAAAAATGAAAAATGCGTCTATTATTTTTACAGAAAAAGAATATACAGACTTTCTGGCGAAAAACAATAAAATGAAATCTTTAAAAACGTAAGTTTACCAAGCCTGACGCCGGTGATAACTCGGCAAATCCTGAACGGGCCGGGGAACGCCCATTATTTCAACAGGCCAGGCGCTATTTCCCGAAAGACCAGACGGGGGCGGCAGAGGGGCAGGGGCATTTCCGGTGACATCGCAGGAGCCCCTTGGGGACGACGGGCAACTGCCAGGGACCCCCGTTCCCACACCGTCGTGGCTGTAGTTGAGGCGATGTGCTGACTTGTTTTCCACTCACGTAGTCAGAGTCCCCACCTGCCACGGCTCCGCCGGACAAAAGAATGGATTCCAGAATCCCAGACGACCCCGTGGTGCCAAACAGGGCGGTTACTCCGAGGCCCGGCCCTCCACGCCGCCAACCGTGGGCTCGGACTCCCCGCACGGCATCCACACTGTTCGCAGGGTTTCCCAAATTCACACGGTCCAGACATTCACCTGCATGCAATTAATGCCTGTCACCCAGAAACACGCAAATCTTCAGACTTACACATAAAAGAACTCCCAGCCCAACAAAATGGCGCTAAGGCTGACAGAACTACAGTTGAACTTCCTGTGAGTACGTGGTCAGACTCTTCCATTCTCAGACACTCGCCGAAACCCTCACACGCGTGTGCCCCGCTCCCCACCCCACCCCGGGCCGGCAGGAAGGGCAGGGACTGAGCACTGAGCGGCACTCACGGAGCTCAACCCTCGCCGCCTCCGCCCAGGAAGCGCAGACGGTGGAGGGCCGAGAACTCGGGGCTCACGCCTTGTCCGGCAGGGACCAGAGCCAGGGTCACGGGGCGAGGGTCGGGACTGGAAGCCAAGCGCTCTGCTGGCGGAGGTAAGAGTGGACGGAGGGGCGAGTGGGGGGAGACGCAAGGGTCCTGAGCGGAAGAGCCCCTGGGGCTGCAGGGCCCAGCGGCCGGCAGGGGTCCGCCCCAGCGGGGGGGGGTGTTTCTCCAGGCGGTGGGGGTCCCCCAGCACCAGGCCCGGGGCTCACGGACTCATCCTGACCGCCTGTCAGGGAGGCTGCACCGGCGGTGGGGCAGGAGGCAGGGGGCGTCTTCGCCGCCCCACCGAGTAAGAAGGGTGGACCCCCGCCGGGCTCGGGCCTGGACTGGCACAGGGAACCCCCCGTGAACCTCCTTCTGCTTTTAACCATTGGCCAGTTCCAGGCACAAAGGGAGAGGATGGTGCCACAGGCCACCGGTGCCACATGCTCGAGGACCACAGTGTGGTGTTAGACACACACAGTGGCGCCAGGGGATCGTGGGCTACGCGGCAGGAAGGACGCCGGTGAACTTGGGCTGCGGACTCCTGAGGAGCAGGGGCGTCCTGCCCAGCGTCTCCATCACAGGGGCTTCCATCCACAGCACAGTTGTGGGGGGCTCGTCAGAGCTCCCTGGGAGCGGGGGCTGTGACCAGCGCTGCCCTGAAGGACTGGGTGGCGGCACAGAGGCGGTCGCTGTGCGCCAGAGGGGGACAGGGCAGCGAACACGGAACCAGGAAGGAAACCGCCCGAGCGATGGCCCTTGCTGGGGACGGACAGGAGGGTGGGAGAGAGGAGCTCAGAGTGGAGGAGGAGGAGGAGGGGAGGGAGAAGGAGGAGGCTGTCTCAGTCACGTGTTTAAGTTACACGCGGCCTAAGGGGGGAGCCGCTGTGAAGACCCCCACGTGTCTGTGTGCTTGGGGTTAAAGGCTGGAGGGGACAACCTGGCAAAGGGACGGGACGAGCCCTACGGTGGACAAAGGCCAAGGAAACCTCGGAAAGAGCGGACGAAGCTCCCACTCCACAGAGGGGCGGCCAGGGGCTCGACTCCTCCAGGGCACTGGAGGTGATGCTTAACAGCTGGGAATGCCACAGGAAGCTTTGAAGAGCTCTGAAGAGAGAAGCAGTAATTTAACGTACATTTTTAAAAAATGCTGCTGTGACCGCGTGCAGAGAACGATTTGGGGGAGGAAGCGGGGAAAGGGGCAGGGAGCCCGCGCAGTGGGCCCCGGGGAGATGCGGCGGCACCTTGTGTGGAGGACCAGAGTGGAGACGCAGACGGAGGGAAGCGGGCAACTCGGAGAAACCGTCGGCCTGAGAACCGAGAGGACCCAGGAGCTCTGAGCTGTGCCAGTTCCCAAAACAAGAGCATCGGACGCGTTGGAAGGAGCCCGAGAATTCTTTATCTGAGTAAAAGGAGCCGGATGACGAGCTCATGGATCAGCAATGTAATCGAAGTTGGTTTTGAATTACAGATTTCATCTTGGAGTTCGAAAGGCAGCCCAAAGCAAGCGAGTGAGAGGGACAAACAGCAGATTTGCACCCGGAAAATTCACAGTCTGCGCCACGGGGCACCTAAGAGGGCGCAGGGGGCTCGCTGGATCCTGTACGGCCGGTTTCTCACGATGCCGAGGGCTGCCACAAGGAGCGTGCATGCCGTCGGAATTATTTCATCCTACTTAATAAAACAGTCACTTTTTTCTCACTTTTTGGCGAGGCAGCTTCTTGCACAGCAACGATTCCACAAATATTTACATTCCAACTAGCAGCGCAGTTTGAGGCTACCCAGTTCCGCCAGCACCCCTCTGAGAAAGCCCCACTTCCTGTGCGTACTGTGCACTAGCGGGGGTGGGGGAGGGGGGAGTGGGGGGGAGAGTGCGGGGGTGGGGTAGAAAGCACCAAGGACTCAAACTCAGCCCGCAGTGTCTCAGTCAGGGGGAGCTTTCTCCTGCAGCAGCTTTTCTGAAGGAATGGGCTACATGTGGGGGAGGCAGCCGCAGGGAGGGGGGCGGTTGGGGGTGGTGGGGAAGGGATGGGGAGCGAGGACAGAAACCCGGAACCTGGCCAGCACATGTGAACACCTCTGAACTGAGATCTGTCTCCCCTCCACTTCAACACACCTGCTCTCCTGAACCAGCTGTGGCCCAGCGTGTGCAAACTGCTTTGCAAAAAGGATGCTATTGAATGCACCGTCCTCAAGCACAAGGGGCTGGTCCCCCAGCATCAAGTGACTCACAAGTGGTGCCAAGAACCAGGGATCGCCTCAGAAACGCTCACCCTCGAAGGGACACAGGAACCCCTCAGCTCGGAAGGCTCAGAAGTGGACGGCAGGTGACTCAGGGAGGGGGGGCACACGCACCGCGCCAGCAAGACCCCTGCCACCCGAGTGTCTCCCAAACGCACACAAGTCACATCATCTCACTGCTAAGGACTCACCCCTCGGGGGGGGGACAGGAAAACAGAGCCTGGCTTCTCTGCCCGGTGGCCTCGCTGCAGCTCAGCGACAGAGACCTCGCAGTTTGAAAAGGCCCAGTGATATTTCCATCCTGTTTCAGCACAGCACAGATGCGAAGTTCATGAAAACTTCAAGGCGGACGTTCACAGGACGCGGGAGAAGCCCAGCCGGAGGACGCGCCCTGAGTGTGGACCTCACCGGCCAGTCGGACACGTGCCGCCAGCACGGCTGAGGGGCTGCTTGTCTGCAGCCACCAGCACACAGCTGGCCGTGGCCCTCGCGGAAAGGGCTCGGCACGCCGGCCCCGGTAAGGGCTTTGCGGCCATTTTAAGGAGCACCTGGGCTGTGTGACTGTCGTGAAGGGTATTTAAAAGTTAGACTTCTCCCAGGGAAAGGAACGTGAAGCCTCGGTGTGCTCAGGCAAACATCAACGACACCCAGCAGCAAGTGGGACGCGGGGCTGAAGGTTATTGTCTGAGGCAGCAGCCGCCTGAATCCATCAGCCTGCCCATCACTTAGCCACGCAGCGTCTCGGTCACCCCAGCTTTAGACGGGAGGCCCCCCCACACGCGTCCAACCCGGGCCCTGCCCTAAGGGCGGTCCAGCTACGCGCTCTACGTCCCTGGTGGGTACTGACCCACTCAGGGGTCCTCAAACCACACGCCCCTTCTCAGCTGACTCCCAGCTGCCATCCCGAGACTCCCGGAACCTCTGCTTTTATCAGCTGCACACTCCCCGCTTTCCTGGAGCGAGGCTGAGCCCCACCAGATGACCCCTGTGGGCACGTCCAGGAGACTGTCCCACTGCGACCAGGGACTGGCACGTAGTGGGCGTTTCGCAAGCGGAGTCCATGTGGTTAGGACTGGTCACCGCAACTTCCTCCCGGGCCCCACGACCCGCGGAGGGTCAAGCCACAGCCCGGCGAGCCTGGAGTCCACCACAAGTCGTGCCTCTGTCACCACACACGGCTCCAAAGCAGAGGCCCCGAGTCCGACTTCGAGATCGAGACTTAATAGTGCTTTCCCAGCATCTGTCCCTCCCCTCCGTCTGAAGCGCTCTGACTCATTGTTCTGATTAATTCTTGTTTTTAATCTATTTACAGATCAGGATTCTTTGCAGCCAGTGCGATACTCATCTCTGTGGGGGCAGACAGAAGCCACGGCAAGCAGCCTTCCTAGTATTTTTAGTTATTCTTGCTTCATCATTTTGAACGACTTCTGGATTTACCTACTCACCAGATGGGCCGGGGCTTCTGACCTCTCGCGCACACGCGGCGGCCCCCGCCCCCGCCCCGGCTGCGCGCCTCTCTCCAGCTCGGTTTCCCCAGTTCTGGTTGCAGGGGACCAGACCGGCAGCCCCCTCGCCGGGGCTCGGAGGGGAACTGGCTCTCCTCGCCGGAGCGGCACCGTTTATTATTAAATCATGCTGTGGGCGCCTCTCCCGAGTGCCAATCAATGAGCCAATGCAATAGGGGAAGGGCGCGGGACCCGCGGTCCTGCGGAGCCCAGCACGAGCGGAGCCGGGCGCCGTCCCCGCGGCGCTGTGACTGGGAGCTCGGACGCCCCCCACCCCCGGGCGCTCGGTGACCCGCGCGGGGAGTCCTCTGGGGCTCCTTTGAGGAGGAGCAGCAGCCCAGACCCGGGTCCGAGCTCAGGAAACCCGGACCACAGCCTGTCCGAGAAAACCCGGCAAATTAATGCGACAGGGACTCCGGCCCCGCCGCAGGTTTGGAAGCTCAGAGAACTCGTCTCTAGAGAAAGGTCCGCACCCGGCGGCCCCGGAGCCCGGCGGGAAGGGGGTTTCGGGCGCGCCCCATCACATTCCCACTCCGACCACAGGCCGGGGACTCCCCCTCTGCGTCCCAAGGGTCCGCAACTTTTCCCCCCCAACTTTTCCCGGGTCAACTGCGGCGCTCAGGGCCCGTCACAAGGCCGGGCGGGCACGTCCCCCGCTGGGGCCGGGTGCTGGCCTTTTAACCCGAGACAGCCCTCGCCTGGAAGGGAACACGAGCGCCCCAAAGCACATCGCCAGAGAAGCCTCGTCTTCCCCAAACTTTGGAGCCCAGGGGCCTTGGAGCCAGCGCATCCAGTCTACCCGGCAGCTCAAGGAGGGACATCCCGACCTACCTGGACCCGCGGCCTCCGCGCGCCCTTCCCGCTGCGCGCCGTCCCCGCCAGCCCGGCTGTGTGTCTGCCGCCGCGGTCCTGCTGCCGGCGTCTCCGCCGCTCCTCGCGGCTGGGGGCGGGGCCACGGCGGAGAGCAGGGGCGGGCACGCGGAGCAGCTGATGAGCAGCCAACCGGGCCCCGCGCCCACGCCCCGCCCCCGTGCACCCACGACCCTCCTGCACCTACGCCGCCCGTGCGCCCACGCCCCGCGCCCCCCTGCGCTTCCCGTGCCCACGCCCCACAAGAACAGACGCCCCCTGCGCGCCCCGCCCCCGTGCGCCCACGCCCCACCGGATCACTTGCCCCACGCGGCTCGTGTGGGGCCACGCTCCGCGTCCCACATGCCCATGTCCTGCGGGCCCCTGCGCTTCCCGTGCCCACGCCCCACCGGAACCCACGCCGCACGCCCCGAACGCGCCCAAGCCTCCGACCCCATGCCCACCTCCCTTTCCCAGCCCCACACCCCGGTGCACTCACACCCCGACTCCCGTGCTCCCACCCCACGCCCCCGCAGCGTGCCCACGCTCCCTGCCCGCTCCTCTCTCACTCCCTACCAGACTGACGCCCCACGCCCCGCCAAAGCTCTGGGAGCCCAAATGTGTCTGGCCTGCAGGGCCCGAGGTGGTGGCGCTGGAGGGCCCAGGGCAGCGTGGAGCCGCCGGGTGGCCTCGGGCGCGCACAGCTGTCCGGGGAGCGCGGGGGTTAAAGGTAGGATGGCACCCAGCTGTGCGCGGGGACCGCAGTGTGAATAATAAAGCCGGCGGTCATGCAGGCTGCGCGGTGCACCCGGGAGCGGACCGCACGGTGGAGGCTCGGCCGCTCTGGGTTTTCCCCAGAGAACCCGGATCTCCGATTGTTCCCGGAATTAGTGAGGAGGAAATTAACTTGCCTCAGGCTGCCAGCCGTCAGTTCTGAGACTGATCCCAATTCTCCTCCTCCTCCAAGGGAGGCGTTCTCACCTTTCTTGTCCGGAACAACTCCAGACAGTGGTTGGTGGCAGAGCCCGGACCTAAGCGAAGCCTGTGGAAGCCTCAGCCCTTGCCGTGAACAGCGAGGCCCTGGCAGTCACTGAACGTCTGTCAGAGACCACCTACCTGTCCACGGATGGGGGAGTGACCCCAGTGCCCTGGAGACACGCCCTGGAACGCTGGGTGTCGGCTGGGACGGGACAGACACGGGCACTGGCCCGCCGTGGCCTTCGGGGGTTTTGTCAGGAGGAGGAGACTGGTTCACAAATGTGCGTGCGTAGCTCCCCATTCTCAGTTTCCACAAGGATGTCTCAGGGTACCGACAGCCGTCCTAGTCCGGAACACCAGAATTGGGGCTGAACTGTGTGATTCTCTGACATTCTGTCAACAAAAGGTGACTACCACCCAGCTAATGAGAACATGGACCCCCAATCAGGGGGGCGGTACAAAGAGGAACTGGGTTCAGGTACACAGTTTGCAAACTGGAAACACAGGCCCTGGAGGACAGAGGGGAGGCCCCGTACACAAAGTGTCCCCCTCCCATTGGTCTGTTATAATGCAAATGAGGAATCCAAATTTGCAGGGTGTGCCCTAAGTACACTGTTGTGGTTGGGATCACATATTCTGATTGGCCGTTATGGAGCTGTTGGGATTGCTCAGTAAAGATGCAAATGAGGGTATGGCTGCTCCGCCCCGATTGGACAGGCAGGTCTCGGCCCATTGGTTGGAATAGGATTCCAGGAACTCCCTGATAAGGGTGGACGCAGCAGGGGGCTGGCTGGCTGCAGGTGTGTGAGGCGGTCCCCTGGAATGCAGTTGGCACCTGTGAGCCAGGGATGCTGGACTCTGAGCCCTCTCTGTCAGGTATATTCCTTCTCCGGGTCAACATTTTGAAACTGTATCATAAGTTTATAGCAAAAGGCCTACGAGGTCGCTTAATTAGACTAAAAGGGAGTGCCCAGCGCTGTGCCCAGCCCTCTCCTCCCTGACTCCCCTTGCTGCAGGGACACCCCCTCAGCCAGGGGGCAACCTGGAGGTCCCAGGAGGCCCGTGTGCCTGGAAGGGAAGCCTTGGTTTTGACTACTTTCTTTCAGTCTAGCTCTTGTCTCCCAAAGGTCTCCCGTCTTGTCCCCTGCAACTTAGAATGGAACCTGAACTTTTGGAAAAGCTCTCCTTCAGGGTTTAACAGACAAGACGTAGAACCCAGGCCAGAGGGGTGCAGGGTGCCTGGAGCCTGCTGGGACGGGTCCTTGCTGCTGGCTGGCTGCTGGCGGGAAGGACCCGCTCCCCAGACCTGAGCACCAGGGGGCAGTGATGAGCTCTTTCCCTGCAGCTTGTGGCGGTGGTCTGGACACACCGGGACCCTCTCCGAGGCTGGCCGCTTCAGTCCTCTCCCACGGTGTCAGGGAACTGTTCTTCCTTTTAAGAAGAGTAGCTGCATTAAAAAAACTGGGGTGATTTAAGTTTTAACGGGGGGAGGCAAGGTGAGATAGAGCTCACTACTATAAATAAAAATAATGGGCTTTCTCCCATCAGAATTAAATTGCAGTAAATTTGGGCTCCTTAAGGTCTCTCTACTTAGGCAAAGAAAGAGACAGAATAGGGACGGAAAGGTTGTTTATGGCCGTTCCCCTTGTTATGGGGAGCTGTAAATAATCCTTTTGCTCGCAGTCAGGGAACATGTGGCCAACCCCCCTGAGTGTGGCGGGTGTTTTATTGGGTAGAACCGCTGGTGTATTCGGGAAGGCACTCAGAAGCTGCACGCAGACTGCGCACCTGCCGTGCGCCTAGCAGGTGCCCTGGCTGCCCCGCCCACCTCCATCACAGGAGCCCCTTCCCGGTGTTCCCAGGGCGGGGTCTCGGGGGTGCGTTTCCTTCTACACAGCCACACACGCCCCGTCTAGTGCCAATAGTGGGAGGGTGGGGGGCTGGCCCCGGGCTGCGGAATGACAGGGAGACCACAGACGTGCTCCTTCACGTTGGAGAGGAACCCAAACTGGGACTCCTCGCCACGCCCGCCCACCCGTTGGTCGTCTCCGGACTCAGACCTTCGGTGCTGGTGGAAATTGGTCACCGTGGGGAAGGGGGTTAATGGGCTTGGGGTCTGGTTGCAACGGCAGCAGCGGCTGATGGGGGGGGCTCAAAATCGGTAAGAACGCTGGTGGACATTTATTTACTTTAAGATTTTATTTATTTACTTTTAGAGAGAGGGGGAGGGAGAGAGAAAGAGAGGGAGAGAAACATCAATGCCTGGTTGTCTCTCGCACGCCCCCTACTGGGGACCTGGCCCGCAACCCAGGCGTGTGCCCTGACTGGGACTTGAACCTGCGAGCCTTTGGTTCACAGGACCGGCGCTCAGTCTGCTGAGCCACACCAGCCAGGGCCTGATGGACACTTGGCGTGAGCCAGCTCCGTGTGTCAGAACAGGTGAGGCGTGTGTGAACAGGCGCACACGCAGAGAGAGGCGTTGTTCCGTGTCCTCCCTCGGCTCAAAGAGGAGAGCGCAGTGCACGTCCACCGAGCGCCTGCTACTTAGCAAGAGTCGATACACAAGAGCGGGTTTAAATAAAATTTCCATCCAATTTCTGGGCCGCAAGCCCAGGAAATTAAAAAAAAATAAAATAAAGGCACATGTGGGCCTTCTCTGTGTGAATGCTGGATGGAGTTGTTATTGAACTTGGCCTCGACTGATTGTAGCATTCTAAGCGGCTCCGCAGTCAAATTTCAGCAGCCGTTTAGATGGCAGGTCTTTTTTTTAGGGTATTGTAACTAAGAATAATAACTTCCCTTTTACGGGGCACCTTTTACCGCAAAGCACTTTAAAGTGAGATCATCTCCCCCTCGCTCCGACGCGCCACCTGTGCAGGGGCAGCGGCGCTGTCTCGCACGCCACGCACAGCACGGAGCCGTGGCTCGCCGGTGGATTGAGCGGCTAAAAGAAAAACAAACAGCACCTGCTGAGCCCGCAGGGGGACGCGCTCAGGTAGAAGTGTGGATCGGCACGCAGCCGGTTTCTCAGTTAAACGCCCATTGCTACGGGAAGAGGCGTGCCGTCTTTTAGGGTCGCCTCGGGGACGCCGCCGAATTCCTCTCCCTGAGCACCGCCCCCACGTCTGGGTTGGAGCGTGCGTCACGGAGTTCACAGAATTCTCGTCTTCGGTGCTGGGGTGGGTGGTTCCAGCAGGTTCTTTGTCTCAGACTAATGAGGACTGGTAGGTTTTCAGCATCCAAGACGCAGGAAAAAAGTGAGATTTTACAAAAACTCCAGGGCGGAGGCAAAACCCCTCGCGTGAATCGTCCACCTGAGCCGCCGGGGTCTGCACCGCACGCTCTCACTCAAGCACGCCCCGCCCCCGACCGGTGAGAGGGCCCCTCGAGATGCTCCAGGCTGCACCCGGGACTTGGCTCCCGACACACGTCACGCGGGACTCACGCAGGTGCCTCCTCGGAGGACGTGTGCTGACTTCCCATCCCCAGACGCTCTGCCGTCACTGTCTTTACTCCACAGGATGCATCCCTGTGTGACATTTGCTTTTTACCGAGGCTCCTTACTGCCAGAACCCCCACTAGAAAGGCAGCTTCGGGAAGGCCGGGAGGGACTTGGTTCTGTTCACTGCTGTGGTCGCAGCTCCTGGTGCACAGGATCGGTGCCCCGGAAATGGTGGTCCCCGGCTGAGCCAGTGGCCGGCGTGCTGAGCCCCATACCAGTTGCTTGTGGCAGGGCTTTGCAACTCTTCCGAGGACACCTTGAGGGAACCAGGGACTAAGGCAGAGAGGGTAGGTAAGACCCAGGTCCACCAATGGGACAGCAGAGATGGCTGACACATGACACCCAGTACCGGTCCCTGTCTTTTTGTCCAAGGTGCTGGCTCCTTGGGCCCAGATTCCTCAGGCGGGTTTCAGGGAGAGTGGAAATTCGGGGAGCCGACGGGGGGGCAAGTTGGTGGAGGAGGGAAGGTGCACACACAGGTGGGCAGCAATGGCACCTGGGCAGGGGTGAGGAGGCTGCGACCTGAGGGAGAAGCCAGGTCACCGAAGTTCGCTGTCGTGAGCTGAAACCCTGCCCGGCAGGCCCGAAGGTCACCAGGTAGAAGGCCCCTCCGGCCACTGCAGGGGACAGTGCACAAGGCTCGTGCATTTCCCGTTCAGTAGCTCTATGCCTGCTGCTTCCCGCCCAGACACTAGTGGGGTAACGGGAATTTGAGGATGAAAACAAAACCTTTGTGAACCGGGGACACTGGTGTTGGCTGAGGAAGGGTCTTGGGTGCGGTCTGTGGGATGGAGGCTAGGGCGGCCGGGACGAAGCCCCACCCCCCGGGCAGTGTGCCCTGGGGGTCCGTTCCCCCATCTGGAGGCTGCAGGTCCGACCTCGGGCCGGGTGGGTGAGGGCTGCTCCTGGGCTACAGACTTCCCGTGTGGTCACTCGGGGTGCAGGACACACACACAAGGCAGACTAGTGCATTCGAGCCTGTAGGCACAGACCCTGTCCTGAGGGCTCCGCTCTTGTGACCTCAGCCCCCCTCCAAGCCCCCGCTGACGCCATCACACTGGGGTGTGCCTGCCACATGTGAATCGGGGGGTATGGTCGTCCAGTCCATCGCCACGACACGAAGGGAGTCAAAGGGACAAAGTCCTGCGCGGAGAGCACAGCCACCGAGAGCCCAGTTCGCCTGCTGGGGGTGTGACAGCAGGGCTGGAAGTGCGGGCAGGGAGGTGGTGGGCAGGTGTGCGATTGTGGAAGCAGGGCGCTGTTATCAGCACACAGAGAGGCAACGTGGTGACAACTCACAATTAATTACAGGTTAGTGACAGGGACACAAATACACCCAGTCTGCGTGCACGCCAGAGAGCGCCGCTAACTTCTCTTATCAGGTTGCTGGTTCTTGAAGGATTTTGGCATTTTCTATTTTGAGCGCCAGGCAAATCTCTTTGGGCTGTTTCTGGTCTTGTACCTTCAGGATCCTTAGCAGGGAAAACAATGGAAGTGGGGAGGAGGAGGGCTGGAGAAGGGTTTCTGCCCCGAGACAGCCAGGCGGGTGGACGCGGCGGGCAGCTGGCCTGGGATGGCGGGGTGGGTGGGGTGCGGGTGGGGGCCCTGGCCGAGGACACAGGACAGCAGGTCCTGTGCTGGGAACGCGTTTCCGCTCTTCCGCCGTCTGTCTTTCGTGTTGCCGTGATGGCTTGTCCACTGTGCGATGTCATGCTAAGCGAAGGAGTATTAAAAATGTCAATTTTAGCGTGAATTTGACCACGCATCTTCACGTCGTGCGATGCCAGCTTGAAATGCAAATATAGGAGCATTTGACTCACAGGCAGAATCACCGAATCACGCAGTTGGTATGTTGCGGTTTCTAACTCGGTGTGTTCTGTTTTCCGGGGCTGTGGGGACGCTGGACAGAGCTGCCCAGTGTTGTCCTGTGAGCCGACGGAGGTGTGATCCCCTGCGCTCTCCGCTGGGTGTCCGGGTGTTTCTTACGTTTGAAATTCAGATCATCAACTTGAAGCAAGAAACGGCAGGATCGAGACACCGGCGTGGGTTACAGAAAACAGTCTGGGGGGCGTCTCCCTTTTGGGGGCTGCTTGGCTCGGGGACACGGCAGCCCCGCCCCGGGTTTGCCGGCTGCCCGCTGACGGGCAGGGCGGGTCTCCTGCACGCTGTTCTCAGGAAGGCGCCGCGGGAGGAGCCTTCGCAAACGCTCACACCGCGCCCGAGACCCGGGTGGGCGGGGGACAAACAGTCCCGTCCCCGGTCACCTCCTGGGACTTGCAGACGCAAACACAGCGCTCGTTGCCAGCAGGAAAACCAAGGCAGCGCGTCCGTGAGGCGCAGGCAGGCGGAGGGTGGCGATGTGAGAACCTCACCTCACTTTAGAGGTGCCCCTGAGACATCCTCGCCCCGTTTGCCTTCCTCCCGGATCGCCTGCAGAATCTCCAACGTGTGTGTCTGTGTTCTGGTCCACGGCTTTTCCACTTGGGCGACTGTGCCGTGTGCCGCTGTGGTGCCAAGATGCACGTGCTCTCTCCGGAGAGCACACCCGCCCGCTGGCAGGAGCTGCCGTGGGTGATTTCCGAAACGGTCTCTGGCTTGTGGTGGAGCACGTGAGCCTGAAAACTGGAACACCGCCACGTTGGACCAGCCTCAACACGAGAATAAGATATTTGGGCTTAAACACAAAGTGGGCAGCGGCTTGTGGGCCCCCCAGTCCGGAGGCATTCTGGATGAGGGGATCTGGGGGAGCAGAGAGGACGGGTCTCTCCTTCCCTGTTTCTCCCGGGACTGCTCACCGAACACAACCGCGACGCCGCCAGCCTCCGCGCCTGCCGCGGCGGTGCCTGGTTAGCTGTTTGGGAAGGACGTCTGGGCCAGCCTTCCCGTGCTCAGTTCACCGCCGTGAACGCCACGCCCCTGCCGAGGGTTTTAGGTTTGGGCTTGGAGCAGGACGCCTCTGCTGGCGTGATCCGTGTCCCCACGCCACCCTCCTGCGCCCGGGAGGTCATTCTGCCCGGAAGAGACCCAGAGACCCCCGGTGTCCTCACGGGTACACAGGGTGAGTTCACAGAGAATCCCCTCCTTCACCCGTTTAACACTCTTACTACCCACCGTGGGATTCTGTGGTTTTTCAAAGTAGACTGTGGCTGACTTACGGCAAATTCATCTCCCAGTCGGCCACCTCTCCCTCCCCCGGCCCCCACCTTCAACTCGAGACAGGTGCCACTGCCTATGACATCAGATACAAAGTAGCAGATAGAAGATATAAAGTGACATCAGACATGAAGTCCGAACCTTTCCATTCTGCTTGCTCTCGTTAGGACTCACTGCAGTGCTACAGGGACTGAACAATAGACACCCCAGCAAAAAGGCAGGCCGGGGAGTCCAGAGCCGGTTCAGGCTGTGGACCCCCAGGACACAGGCCCGAGGGTCATCCCGGGAGCTCGGTCTCTGTCCCTCCTGCGTCCACCGTCCTTCCCACTGAGGTCGGTGTCGGGCGTGTTCTCACCGCCTGCGACCCTGGCAGCTCTGGGCTCGCACCCTCGCAGCGTCCCGTCCGCCCGACCGGGACCCCTCTTCCCGGCAGGCCCAGCAGAGGCTCCGGGGAGGTCTCATCGCACGCGTGGGCCTCGCTGACGTCCCTGCTCGTCCCTGAGCCGGGCTCTGGACGGGCGCAGGTGACTGTGGTTGACAGACTGCAGTCACGCTCCCGGTGTGGGACACGCCACCCCCCACCCCACTGCCAGCCCCCCAGACCACACGGCTGGGGTCCTGGAAGGAAAAGTGAGGCCCCTCAGCCCATCTGGTGGCGAGTGGCGTCTGGGCGGGAGGGAGCGGCAGGCATTTGGCAGAAGCTGAGTCTCCGGTTCTTATCTTCTCACCTGTCCCCCTGGAACAAGCTGCTGTCGGGACTCCCCGCTTCAGCAGCCACCCCCGGGGCGGGCGGTGGGGACCTGTGTCCAGTGGGAGCTCCTGAGTCTCAGTCCCGGTCAAGGAGACAGAGGCCTCTTCCCAGGACGCTGCATGGGCCGCAAAGGCACCGGGGAAGCTTTCGGTGCAGGGCCTCGTCTTGAACGGCCCGGTCCCCAGGGACAGCCCGCTGTCTTCAGGGGCACTGGGCCTCTGTCAGGGTAGAGGCTGAAATTTGGGCCGGCTCATTAGTGCTCCGGGATGTTTGATTATGTATTCCGCGCAGGTTGGAGCGTGTGTGGAACATTGCAAAGCACAGATGGCGAGCTAATTGCTCCGGCACCTGGGACCCCCGTCTGCATTCAGCCCCCGAGACCTTCACGGCAGTTCGGGGTCCAGCAGGCGCCACGGGGCGGCCCTCTGGCTGCCTCTCCCGCTGACCTGTCCAAGGGCCCTGCAGCTGTAACTCCCGATAGAAAATGGGATGCACAGGCCCCCAGTCCACTCAGAAGGACCCCGGAAGTCCCCTGTGCCTGTTTCCCCGCAGTCGTGCCCTCAGGGAAGACAGGTGGTAGGGGCTCTGCTGTCTTCGCCACTCTTGTTCCCCGAGCTCGGGTCCGAGGGTGGCGGCGTCCGCATCTCCCCAGACGAGCCCGTGGGACCGTCAGAGCCCCAGGGTCCACCCCGGAGAGCTCCTCTGGCACCTGAGCTCGGCAGGTGTGGCCGCAGACCCTCAGCCTCTCTGTGCCCTGTGTCCTTGGCTTCACGGTTGGGTCGGTGGGGTCCCGAGTCCCGTCACTGCTGTGCGGTCACTCAAACCAACGCGTGTCAGGATTAGACCAGTGTCCGGGGCGTGGGGATTCCTCAGTGGGCGTGAGCTCCTGTGACGTGACAGCCACTGCTCTCGCTGTTCTACAGTCGGAGGTGAGAGAATGTGCCGTCACTGCCCCCCCGCAGAACCCGTGCAAAGTAGGTCGCTTCCTCCATCCCTGGGCTGGACGCACGTGCGTCCCCTTTCTCCTGCCCCTGCGCACCGAGGGCCGAGAGGGTGTTCTGTTCCTGTCGCACAGACCCGGTGTTGGTTTGGTGCTTTTTGGGTGATGAGTCGGTATTTTTTGTGCTTTCCCTGCAGTGCCCCTCACCAGGGCACTCACACCGTCCCTATTTCTGTTCAGGGACATCGGGTGGCTTTTGTGGCCTGTCCTGTGCACCCCTCCGGCCACACGGCATCCCAAGGGCTCTTAGGCACCGGGGGTGCCTGTGTGTGAGGCACGCGTGTGCCGCTGCCGGTCCTACTGTTTTAGTCAACGGCACACGCCAGCGGTGCACACGCGTGTGAGCGCCCAGGCAGGCCTTAGGGTGAGGGCTTCCGAGGTTGTTGGACACGATTCCACGGCCCAGGTGCCAGCCCAAGCGAGGTCCGTTCCCGCGCCTTCCTGCCCCCCACCCCATTCCCACCGGCCCGGCAGCCCAGCGCCGAGCCCAGCAAGGACCGACGGACGCTTACTTCCCGTCCCACACTCACAAAACCCTCAAGTGCATCTTCCCGCAGGGCTGCTAAATTAGTTTGCAGAGATGCTTTTATGAGTTCAGTCGGCATTAGTTTCAGACATAACACGTGAAAAACAGACCCCAGCTTTCCCGCCTGCTTTTGGCATTAAGAACACAGTGTAGCGCCTTGGGGGCCTCAAGAACCGGAAGCGGCCGCAGGCCCTCCTGTCCCAGTGCCTTTAAGACGACGTCCCTTTAAGTCGAACATTTCAGGACACGGCCGCCCATAAACCCTCTGAGCGGGGCGTGAACCTCTCACGGCACAGCCATTGTTTCTGCCCATGCAAAGTCCATGCAGTTAGGGCCCGTGAGTGAAAGCCGTGGGTGGTAACCTGTCAGTTCGAGGGCTGTTTGGACCTCGCCTCTGTGGTACTTCACATGTTTTCTCGGTGAACTTCGTGGCCTTGTGGCGTCGCGCCCACCGGGGGGCAGCACCTGGGCTCCATCCACGTGTGTCTGGGGCAGGCACCCGGGTCAGCGTGGCGGACACGGCGTGACTCTCGGTCTGTGCTCGCGGTAGAAACCTCTGTGCCGTGTGTGTCCTGCTGGCGTGGGCGGCAGTGGGCAGTGAGGTCCACGTTTTCCCTCTGCTCCCACACATTCCTAAGGGCCGTCCCCTCGGGCAGAACGGACCTCGTCTCCCGAGCTCACCGCACGAGCCGCTCGTCACTGCCGTTGTGTGTGACGTCGGTGCCTGCCACACTTCCTCCTCCCTCCGGGAGCCTTCGAAAGGCGGGCGCCACGTCTTGGTCTCGGTCTCTCCGTGTCCGCGTGCCCAGCGCCTCGGTCACACGCCGTGGCCTGCAGTCGTTTCCCATGCCAAGTGCACGGAGCCGAGTTCCGCGTGTAAGGCAGGTTCCCAGGGAGGACGGGTCCCGGCGGAGCGGTGACCCGGCACAGCCCTGATGCTCCGTAACAGACCGGTGGCTTACAACAGCCCCTCACGTGCATGCTCGTGAGCCTGAGCTTTGGCCACGTGTGCGTGGCTGGGCGCCTGCTCCCCCGTGGGCCTGGCTGCGTGACACCGCTCGCCACGGGCCGGACTCACGGGGATGGCGGACCTGCTGGCAGCAGCCCTACGTGGGAGCACAGTTCAAGTTCAAGTTCAAGCCTTCGTTTCACCATGAGGCCAACTAATCAGGTCGGGGAAGAAAAGGCAGACGGCCGAGCATCAGGCAGCGGGAGGGTGAGCGCACTCTGAGCTCAGAAGACCGAAACCCCTGGGGGGGCAGCAGAGGCAGGCGGGTGGGCGAAGACCCTCCCTTCCGACCCGTGATGACAGTAGGGTGAGAGCCAGCGGTCCTGGAGGCGAGTCCAGCCGCCGCCGCCCAGAGTCTGCGTTCGCTCATCGCCCGAGGTGCCGGGGCCCCACGTGAATCCAGTGTGAGGGCCTCCGGAGCTCTGCTCACAGGGCCGTCCCGTGCTTCATCTGAAGCACCTACAGCACGCACCATGATGCGGAATGCTGCTGTGCCACGCTCGAGGAGTCTCAGCTGCCGCCCCGCAGGACCGGGCTCCACCGACGCCCCCGGGAGGCTCCTGCCGTCGGGACTGCGCAAGGTCGGGAGTCTGTGGGAGGCGGGTTCTGTGGGCGGCCCTCTGTCTCAGCGGAGCCCGGGAGGCTTTGTTTCTGAGCCAGTGTGAGTCCTCGCCGAGTCCACGCAAAGTCCACGCCGAGTCCACACCAAATCCACACCAAGTCCACGCCAAGTCCATGCCAAGAACACACTGAGTCCACACCAGATCCACACAGAGCCCATGCCAAGTACACACCAAGTCCACACTGAGTCCACGCCAAGCCCATGCCAAGTCCACACCAAGTCCACACCAAATCCACACAAAGTCCATGCTGAGTCCACGCCGAGCCCGTGCCAAGGCCCGAGGGTTGACGCTGTGCGCCCTCTGCTGGGGGGAGACGGAGCTTCTCGACAGATGTGGAGACTTGAGTGTCTGGAAGCGCTCTTGGCACATAAAAGTCTTTCATTTTGCAATGATTTCGAGAGTGTGTTTCCGTGACTCTCCTGCATAAATGATACGTTAGGAAATTGAAACTGATGCACCTTAAGCTTAGAAATACCCAGGCTAACCGTGGATGGGAGGCGGGGTCTGAAAAACCCCGTGCGGGCCTTCCCAGTGGGCGGGTGGTTGTGAGGAAGCAGGTCTCTGTCTGAACTGTGACCGTAAACACCACACATGCCCCAGCAAGTGGCAGGGGCCCGGGCAGCAGCCACCGGCACGCCCTGCCCCTCGTGGTCTACGCGGCTGCAAAGGCAGCCTAGGACCAGGTCAAGTTCGGGTCTGGCATCATCTGCGTCCCGTTCCTCGAATGTTTTCATAAAACGGCGAGGGGAGCTGTTTCTAAACCCTCCGCAGTTCCCGGCCGGGACAGGCGGGCAGTTTGGTGCAAGTGGGCAATCCCCGAGATGCAGTCAAATGGGAGCTTATGCGACTCCCACAAATCGTACTCCAGTGCCCCCCGCCTGTGCGGGTGTCTGGGAGACCGAGTGTGGGGGACGTGGCCGCACTTACCCACGTCCCCACCCGCGGCCAGCCCCCCGCCGACGGCGTGTTCCCGCACACACGGCCGCCTCGGTGCCTCCGGAGCCACAGAGCCGGCGTTTTCTCAGCCGAGGTGACTCGTCATCGACTCTGTTTCCAGACGTCCCCGGAGACCCTGGTGCCGCTCATCGGAAGGTGGCACACCCATCGATCCTTATCTCCACGACCTCGATTTTGTCCCCGCTGGTTCCGAGTTCCCAGGCGGCTTTCCCAGACCCTGTCTGCTGCTCCCTGAGTCCCGCCAGCCAGCACGGCCCAGCCAGTCCGACCGCACTGGATCAGATCAGTCGGTGTCCTCAGAGGTACCTCGGAGAGAGACCGTGTGCCCCAGGAAAGGGGCCTCGGGGCAGACTGGTGAACCCTGACCTCTGTCGCCGTCATAAGGCCACACAAAAATGATCGCAATCACATGCTAAAATACTGAAATTCCAATGGAAATAAGATGGCGCATAGTATTCTGTGGCTGGGCTCTAAGTGGCCCACACAGACCAGGCTCGGAAGTATATTGTGGGCAGGACGCCGGAGCGGAGCCCCAAGCTTCCCTCGGCTGCGGGTCCGCAGGCTGGACCGAGACCCTCGTGGGGCCCAGCTCCCCCTCGCACACGGGGTCACCAGCACAGAGCGGGGCGCCGGGCTGTGGCCCCCGGGAGGGCTCCCGGCCCTCGGGCTCGGGTTCACGGCCGCCTCTGGGAGCCGTCCCAGGGCCTGGGCTGGAGAAACTGCCGCTCCACCGTCTGTGCAGGCGTTGGGTCCACGGGACCCAGGAGCAGGCAGGCTGCACGTCGTCCCGGGCCAGGTGGCCTTTGACCTCTGAGACGGGGAGGTGGCGAGGAAAGCACCAGACGCAGGACAGGAGTTACTCTGACTTCGGGGAGCACACCTGTTGTGTGCGTGGCACCCAGCTCGCTCCCGGGAGGCCCTGGGGACTGGCCAGCGCCGCACAGCGACGGGTTACAGGGGGGACAAATAGCGTGAAGATCAAATCCCCGCCTGACAATGTGTTTTTGGCTCCGCAGCGATTTGGGGGAAGGGACAGAGCGATGAGGCACAGCCTTTGAAAGGGCTGGAGCCGCAGGTTTGCTGGGGCACACAGCACACGGCACACAGCGCACACAGCACGCACACGGCGCATACGGCGCCCACAGCACACAGCCCGGTGGCTCTCAGCGGGTTCCTAGCGAGGAGGGGCGTGTGAGAGCGTTGTTGCTGTTCGCTGCGGTCTGCGGGGAGGTGCAGAGACACCGCTCGGTCACTTTCACAGGGACAACAGCGCATGATTCTGAGAAAAGCACTCCTGCTCCATGTGAGCGGACTTCCGTCTAGAATTTGTGATGTGGAAATGCAAACAAACACTTCCATTCAGAGCCAGTCTCTCGGATTTGGTTAAGTATCTGCACCGCAAATAGATTTTTCTAAGATGTTACGATTTCCATAGTTTTTATTTATTTATTTTTAATAATAATGGGTTAAATACATATATCTCTGAGGACTCTATTTCATTAATGTGAAAGATTGGAGATTTGTTATAAAAGTTGTCATTTTTAATAATGTGAGTCGCACTCTCGAAAACTCTCCGACTCAGACGGCCGGGGAGTGACTGTCTGTTCAGGTCGCCGCAGCGGGAAGCTCTGTCCAGGGTGGGAGCCCTGGACCCCAGGACCCCGGGGGGCTTCCTGGGGGAGGAGCCAGTGTGAAGGGCGCAGGCTTCCCACTCCTGGGGCTCCGCAGGCGAGGGCCCCCTCCAGACCCAGTGTGGGGTTCAGGGCCACCTAGCCGTGTCAGCCCTTCTCATCCCATCCTTGGAAGCTGGGACGAATGAAGGGATTAGAAAAGGGACCTGTGTCCCTTAACAGAAAATTGTGGTAACCAAACTGTTTTCCCCAAAACGTTTGTTTCTGTTTGAAGTTCTCTTGAAGGCTGGCTAAGGACCAGTAGAGTGTTCCTTAAACCTATTGCTTGCTGTTCCCGAGTCACAGCCGGAGCGTCAGCACACTTGTTGAGAAGTAAACAGCACTTGGAGATCGATGTAGTCGTCAACATTCCGAGAGACGGGTCTGCGCTGCGCCATGTGACATCGAGCCGAGTGCACGCCTCACAGGTGGCCGCGGACCAGCCCTGGCCCCTGCCCGGGACGGAGGCGTGGACGCAGTGCAGTCACTCCGCTCCCTGCAGCTCACCTGAGGAGCAGGTGCAGCTGGTCCTCGGAACGGAGACGGGAGGTGGACACCCGCCTCTCTCGGTGCCTCCCGTCACGTTCTGCACGGAGCCTCGTGGGTGATGCTCGTCCCCTCGGCCTGTGTCTCTCTCCCCATTGTTCCTGAGCCTCGCTCCTGCTTCCGGGAGGGGTCGTCCCCTCCACTCCAAGCCCGAAGCTCTTCTCTACCCGCTCTTTGGGCAGCCGATGTTCAGTAAGACATCACTTTTGAGAGCATGCAAGCTCTCTCCCCCAGGTATCAGCCGGTGGGGAATGTCGTAATTGGAATGTTGGTTTTGAGGCAGTTGTGTTTGGTTGTTTTTTTTTTTTGCTTCTCCGGCGGGTGAACAGCACTCTGAAAGCTGTGAGTTACAAGATCCTGCCAGGCCCGTGCGAATCTGTCAGTCCCGCGATACTCACGTGACCTAGACGGAGTTTCTCGATGATGGGGCTGTCATTACCTTTTCCTCCCTCTGCACTTTGCCCACACTATCTAGCAAATGACGTCCTCGTAACATCTGTATCCAAGTCTCTGCTAGGAGGGAGACAGGTGATTTACTAGCGGCATTTTCAATCTCCACTGGAGTCACGATCAGTGTGGACGAGAACGTGGGTGTCTGAAGAGACGCGTGCGGGTCACCCCCGTCACACGGAGTGCTGTGGTGTGGGACACAGGCGTGTGCCCAGTGTCAGCGGTGACTGCAGTCCTCCAGCTAGTTCCTTAGCCTGGGGGCCTAGGCAACTGTCCGAGCCCGGCTGTCATCGGTGAATGAGGCTGCGACAGGCCGGGAGATTCTGTGATGCTGCGTCACCACTGCTTGACAAACGCTGGTGCTCTGCTCCCACTGCTACCTGCGCTGAGTCACGGGGAACTGCACCCTCTCTGCCTGTTCCAGTCTGCGCCCCGCCCACAGCACGCCCCGCCCACAGCACGCCCCGCCCACAGCACGCCCCGCCCAGACCTGGAGTCTGGAGCCGCTGCGAGCTCGCTGCCACTAGGGCCACAAAGCCCGAGGTCGTGAATTCGCTCCCCTCCTGCTCACACACCTCCCACCGTTCTCTTCCCGTTTCCTCCCGTTCCTGCACTCCTGTCTCTCTGCTCCAGACAGACCCAGCACCCGGCAGTCCCAAGCAAGCCCCAGGCGTTCTGTGGTCACGCGGGAAGTGGGAGGAGCGTGCACTCTTACTCGCTGTGATCTGCGTGTCGCCTGCCCCCTGTCAAGTGCGGCGTTGCGGTGAAACGCGGTCTGCGTGAGTTAACGCCAGGACACACGGCGGGCGTGGCGTGAGGCTGCGGCCCTCGGCGGGACTCGGGCCTCCCCGCGTCTCTGCCCGCGTCTGAGGACTGGGATTAGCCGTTTCCCGGGGGAGTACCGGTTTCCCGGCTCGTAACCAGAGAACCGCAAGGTGCCCGGAGCTCCGGAGCGGGGTTGCAGGGAGGGAAACAGCAAACAACGCTGTGATGACTGGAACGTGCGGGAGTACAAATCGTCGCGACGGCAGCGACGCAAACCCCGGCAACATGAACTAATTTCCGGTAAAAATACGGTGCAACGTGGGGGCTTTCGTTGTTTGCTTTTAAACGAAACAGTTTGTAACTCTATATTAATGACTCGCTAAAATCATGTTTAATTCTTTTTAGCTTGTAACATTAATTTGTAGAGTGCAACATTGGTGCACACGAGATGATTATTTTTAAAAGCACCGCGGGGAACAGCGGGTGTTGGAGAGGAAGGCTGTGCAGAAACCGGAACCTTTGCGGGCGCTGCTGGGGGTGTTCCTCGGTGCAGCTGCTGTGGGAGCCAGCGCGGAGGGTCCTGCCAGCGTGGAGAACAGGGCTCACGTGTGACCCGGCGGTCCCGCTTCTGGGCGCACACCGGGCGGGACTGAAAGCAGGGTCTCAGCGACAAGTCTGTGCACCGAGTTCGCAGCAGCGGAAGTGGGGAGCCGCCCGGGGGTCCCGGGACAGGTGGTGGAGACGCAGGTGCAGTGCACACCCACGGGGAGTCCTGCTCAGCCAGGCACGGGCTGCAGCGTGGCGACCCCGAGGACACTGCGCTCAGTGACGTCACCAGGCCGATTCCACTCATGGGAGGTCCCTCAGGTGGTCAAGTGCACGGGACAGAGAGGGCAGCAGAGGCCGCCGGGCACTCAGGGGAGCGGGTGGCAGGCGTTCACGGTGGGTTCGGCGCTCAGGTCATTGAGAGAGAGGGCTTCTCAGCAGCATCAGCCCCACCGTGCTGTCCACCTGGAAGTGGTCGAGACGGTCAATTTTATGGCATGACTAGTCTGCCACGGTTTTGTTTGAAAAGACAAATGGGTGTTTATCGTCTATCCCAAAGCTGTACGTACAAAATCAACTGGCGCCGTCCTCATGGGGGTCCGACAGACCTGCCCTTCATCCCGGGGGGTTCTCCCGCTGCACCTGGACTTGAGCTCCTGCCTCCGTGCATGGGGTGGGATCAGTGTGGCCACTGCAGTGGTCCTGCTCCGAGGTTCAGAGATGCCGCTCCCACAGCACAGCGGGCTGCCGCCGTTCAGAGCAAGTCCCACCTCCCAGCAGCCTCGGACCCGAACACCTTTCTCAGAAGTGACGCTCCAGCCGCAGCACACCGGTGTCCCCCTCTTCTCACAGACACCCCCTCCCATTGAGTCAGGGCCCGCCCTAAATGCCTCATGGAACGCCATGGCCTGTACAAGACCCATTTCCAGGTTGGGGCACGTTCTGATCTCCTAGGGCTGGGACTTCATCACGGGAGTTCGGGGAACAGGAGGGAACCTGGGGCGTCTGGAGCGGAGAGCAGGTGCATGCTGGTGTGTCGGTGGTTTTCCCAGACGGGCGTGGTGCACTCTGAGCGCGTCCAGTGCGTGTTCCTCTGAGGACTCGCGTGGTCTGATGAGGTCACTCGCTCCGCACCCGGGGTCTGCCGTGAAGAAGTGGGGCACTGAGCCTCTCTCCCAGAAAGTGGAGATGGATGTGACTGTTTCCCCAATGTGCGCGAAGTGCTGTGTTTTATACTTTCGTCCAGAAAAGCCAGTATTTCTTTATTGTCTGTGTCTAGACTGTTTTTATAGAAATTGATTTCAAATTGCATACACACGAACACACAGACAGAAAACCCACCTGGAAACACTGAGGGCAGAAAGCGGAAGAACACAGAACTCGCCCAGTGGGAGTGCAGCCCCCCGCGCAGGCCAGGCGGCATGGGGCCCCGTGCCCCGGGCCTGGCCCCCTCCTGGCGGCCCTGCCGTGCGGGCCACGGCTCGTGGCCGTGGCAGAGCGCTGTTTGGGTGGCATACATTCACTCATACTCTCCCTGCCAAGCAGTGTGTTAGGATAAGAGTTAAAGAATGGCGTAAAGGAAGACGTGAGCTCTCTCCGACGCCACGCCGCAGCTCTCGGTGGAATGCGCCGGGCGGAGGGTGTTCGTTTTCCGGACACACCTTCATGTGCTTCCCTGTCACTTTGGGGGCAGCCCCTTCTGAATACTGTGGGCACCATTTCATGGGCCAGGCAGCCATGAACCGGGCGACTCGAAGCAGATAACGTTTTGCCGGCGTGTTAGAGGGGGGCTCTCAGAACCCGCTGTCCCTTGAACGAGACACTGAACGTGTGTTTTAGAGAGAAGGACGTTCACCCAGCTAACCTGCTCTGCCCGATACTTTCCGTAGGAAGACAAGCCAGTGTGCTCAGCTCCACGACAACTGATTCCTTCCTAAATGTCACCCACGTGAAGAGGAACCGATTTTAACCAGGTTCTGAGTCCTTAAGCGTTTTTATCTCTCTCCATCTTTCCACCTCACCACCTCCTCGGTCACTCCGAGAAGAGACAGGATGCTTGGAAGAGATTAAAGCAGTGTTCAAGATTAGGCTGCGTCTTTTTAAAGCAGAACAAAATCTGATTAGAATAACGCATGAGCAATATTGAAGAGCTTTGGGAACGAGATGTAAATATATGTTTTCAATAAATCAGTGAATCTGATAGAATGAAGAGTATTGAATTTATCGTTCGCAGACACTGAGACATGGAGTGTACCAGTGAAAGCTGTTTTCATGTCTGGTGGCTTTAAAATGAACTAGTTCTGTTCACTCACTACTTTTCAGTATGGAATATTGAATTCTTACCCTGTTTTCTGAAAAACATTTCAGATGTAAGTGTTTCCATATTTACCTGAAGAGAGTCATCAGAATAATATGGAAATTAATTTCATCTCTCCCTTTGCTCATTAAGAGAGTAATTTTCTTCAAACCAAGTATATTCATCGATTCTAAATTTGTGTCGAGAAGATCACACCAGGTAACACACTATGAGCAGTGTTCTCCGCTGCGGTTTGTAAGAACAGTTTCAGGCAATGTTTCTGTGCTCGCCTTACCAGGGAGAGTGGTGCTTAGTCTGTGCATTTGGGAAGCTCTCCCAGGGTCTGATTCGCTGTCAGTAACGTGAGCAAATCAGTTTCTTCCAGGTGGTACCTTTCACATCCTCACCTCGCCATGGATGGCGCCCTTCCTGGGCAGTGCCGCTGGTGAGCCCTCAGTGACATCATTCATCGCATTGCCCGACCTGCGTCTGCGCTGAGCCTGGAGCAGCTGTTGGGCGGGCACGGGGCGCGTCCTTGGCAGACGGCGGCCTGGTTTCTCTGTGCTGTGTTCCGTGGCACTTACCCCCGGCATTTTATCTTCATTTAAAGTTAACTGAAGCTGGTAACAGACAGGAAT
The DNA here is from genome assembly GCA_028533065.1 of Trachops cirrhosus. Lineage (NCBI taxonomy): Eukaryota > Metazoa > Chordata > Mammalia > Chiroptera > Phyllostomidae > Trachops > Trachops cirrhosus. Next base: position 397,067 of record CM052544.1, read on the forward strand.
GCAGATGCCACGGGTTCTGAGCAGCTTTAACTGGACAAACCTTCCCCGTGCAGATGGGGTGGGGGCATGGGGGGTGACTTCCTGTTCTGCCCCACGCTTTCGCCCGTTGTGCCAACACGGAAGGCGTTGGGTTTCCAGATGTGACTCCGGATCCCAGGCTCCAGTGGGAAGTGGAGGGGAGGACGACACATTGTAGCAAAACTTCTGTGTTTCCCAAGTTGAAAATGCATCAGCCAGCTGAAGTCCGTCAATGACAGAATCAGCACGGAAAAGCAGAAGGGAAGAGATTTCAGAAGATGCATCAAAATGTCCCAGCAGAAGTGGAGGTCTGTGGGGTGCCCTTCCACTCCGGTTGTTGAGCCTGCCCTCTCTCCTTCCTGGGGGAGGGGAGGGCAGCGGCTAGAAACAGGCTGCAGCGTCAGATGGACTGAGTTTGCGTCCGGTCCCCCTCCTCCCAGCCTCGCCTCAGCTTCCTTTCCCACAGGGTGAGGACAGGGGGTGCCTGTGGCCCAGGGCCGTTCTGAGGGTTAAATACGAGTCTGTTCCAGGTCCCGAGCCTCCCACCTGCCCCTCAGCCAGGGCACAGTTCTGGGCACCGCTGTGGCAGAAGTTGTTGCCCCCTGCTGGTCGAAGGCTTGTTCCTCAGGGACCCCCCGCCCCACCATGGGGATCCTTTAAAGTGAGAACAGTTAGTGACCTGAGAATGCCTGGCAAGTGGCAAGGATACTGTATGTGGGAGGATTTTCAGCTTTATAAGCAGATTCTAATCTCCAGCCTCCTGCTGAATGTGCTGATGGCCAGAAGCACATGGTGCGCGGGGGTGGGGGGTGGGCAGTGGCTGTCCACTCAGCGCCGGACGAAGGGGGAGCAGCCCCCAGCAGCCCCAGGGCCCCTGCACAGACTCTGGCAACAGAAGACCCCGGTGCCCCTGCCCCAGACCTGCTCCACTCCGCGTGGCCTCGGGGGCTGGGACCGAACCTTCGGTTTGCCGCAGTGCACCCAGAGCACAGCAAACCCCACGCACAGTTGCAGAGTCTCCGAGAGGCCCGTCCGGCGCGATCCATCCAGAAGTTCGGCTCCCCCTTTCCTTTCACTGTGGAAGCATCGGCCAGTCTGTCTCTCGTCCTGCGTCCTGGTGGCAGAATTAGGTCTCCGCTCCCCCGAGCTCTTGGTGATGTGGGGGAAGCCCAGGACCGTCTGTTAGAAAGACGCTGGCTCAGCTCGTCCAGGCCAAAGGAGACCGGACAAGGACCGGCCGGAATTCGAGCCGATCCAGGCGTTTCCCTACCAACTTTGCTCCCAGTCACCCTGGGTCCCTCCGGGGCTGAGCTTTCAGGGCAGAACAGCAGTGGCCCGGCCTGGGTGAGCCCCCTGCCTGTGGACCAGCCAGGGGCGCTGTCTGTCACCAGTGGTGTGTGTGCTGACGGCCCTGTGGGCACACCTGTGCCACCCAAGGGCGCCCATGGGCACCGCCCACGCTGGGGCTCCGCTCTGTACCCGCTCTGGGGCCCGGGGTGGGGCAGGACCTGGAAATATGTGGCTGTTTACATTTAACTTTAAATTACTGAGAATTATAAAATAACAGCATCACTTTACAGCCACACTCCCCACGTTTCCGGTGCTCAGCGGGCCCCGTACTGCAGGCAACAGCTGGCACGGCAGATGTGAAAAGGAACAGCCACACCTACTGTGCGTGTGCATGTGCGTGCATGCTCACCTGTCCCTGTGTGTTGTCAGTGTGTGCTGTGTGTGTGCATGCTCACCTGTCCGCGTGTGTTGTCAGTGTGTGTTTGTGTGCACATGCGTGCTCACCTGCCCCCTTGTGTTGTCAGTGTGTTCTGTGTGTGTGCACGTGTGTGCTCACCTGTCTGCGTGTGTTGTCAGTGTGTGCGTGTGTGCGTGCTCACCTGTCCCCTTGTGTTGTCAGTGTGCTCTGTGTGTGTGTGCACGTGCGTGCTCACCTGTCTGTGTGTGTTGTCACTGTGTGTGTGTGCATGGTCACCTGTCCCCTTGTGTTGTCAGTGTGTGTGCATGCGTGCTCACCCGTTCCCGTGTGTTGTCAGTGTGTGTTCTGTGTCTGTCTGTGTAAACAAGAAGAGCTGCGAGGCTGTCAGAGTCCGGCGTCTCATCACTTGTGTCCAGTCCCCTCGGAGGCAGAGCCCGAGTGATCTGTCCCTGCCCCGAGCGCCTGGACTTCAGGTGGCAGTGCTACCGGGACTGGTGCATGGTGTCAGGAGAGCAGACCGGCGAACAAGCACCTCGTCATCCTGGCGGCAGCCACAGTGGTGAGTGGAGAACAGCCACCGGGTGCCGGCCCCCCAGCCAAGTCCGCCCCGTGCTCCAGTGACGGTCCCCATCAGTTGGGTTTTTACCCATGAAGGCTTGTTAGCGAGGGAGCCAGGGCTGTGGTCGGCAGCCTGCGGTGGCACTGTGTCTGAGCCTCCAGTCCCTCCCGCGCCCGCCTCCTCGGCGACTTCGGAATGCTCTCTTCCTTGCTTCTGCACGCTTTCCCTTCTCGGCACTAGGATGATGGTCACAATGAAAGAGAACACCTTAAAAAGTCAGATTTGCTGAAGACCTTTCGTCTCTTTCACAGTAACTTATCTTACAGAAGGCGAGGGCTCCGTGGGGTCACTGCGTTGATTGAGGTCGCAGGGTGGCGATGAGCGGCTAGGGGGCGGAGGAAGGGCGGTGACTCCACGGCGACCCGACGCACTGCCCTCCAGGCCTCCCACGCCGATCTGCTCAGATGCTGCAGGAGAGCCTGCGCTTCCCGCCCTTGGGGAAGCCACGAGGACGCCGCCCAGGCCCCACGCGGCCACCGCACCTGTGGCCGTGCTACTCACTGCCTCGTGCATCCACTCACTGAAAACTTTCAGATTGTGTGACCCTCCAGCCGCTGGGCCTTTGGAGTGAGTGCTAACGGTGGCAGCCCTTTCTGCGCTCACGTCCGCTCTGCCAGGCGAGCATGCCCCCACTTGGCCTCAGTTTACTTACCTGTGAAACGGGGCGATGGGAAGAGCACCTCAGTCACAGGAGTGCGCAGATCAACGGGGCGACGCGGGTATGGCCGTTGGTGCGGAGCCACGCACCACACGCGTGACGTTGCTGTGATGCCGGCCGGCCGGGCCAGTGGGACCGTCACCACGACTGACTGCTGTCGGCTACCTTCGCGCCGGTTCTGTTGCTGTAAGCTGTAAGCGTCACCCTGTCTGCCAGTGCAAGACTCCCCATCCATTGCGTGCCGTGTGTGCCTGCGCGGCTCGGGTCTCACCGCCGTCGTGTCCGAGATAAGCGCGCGCCCGTGCACCTTTCTGCAGAGGCAGCTATCGGCGGTGTTAATCACGACCATTTGAAGAAGAAATTGAGCCCTGGGTGAAAGCTGCATCCAGGCTGGGGAGAATAGGGGGTGGGTTGACAAAACCCCATCAGCACCAGGAACGGAGCCTCCTCTCGCAGGCCCTCCCTCCAGCAGCCGAAGCACAGCGACCAGTGTCCCCGTTCATCCCCAGCGTGGCCAGCCCGCAGAGGGTGACTTTGGGCCATTTGTTGAGACTTTAAAGTGGATTTACTGAGCTGAAAGCCTTTCTATTGTCACTTCCGGGCTGAATCAACTTCATTGAAATGCTAATACACTCATACTTCTAATCCCCTTCAGATGTGCTCTCCCTTTGCAACCAGTGAAGATACGGGGGTTTGAGAAAACAGCCGGTGGACGGCACAGAGCACCTCGGGTGACAGGAGCGCCCCGCCGGTGCAGAGCCCTCCAGACGTCCCTGCAGGAGGTGGAACAGTTCCTCCTTCAAACCAGAGATTTACCGCAGGAGACAAAGGCTTCGCACACAGTCCTAGACGTCTAATTAATGACTAATTCCGGCCGGTCGTTAGTAGCTACTCGAAGACATTAGAGTCTGTTATCGCAACTTCCCAAATGTCGTTTCTATTACGTTCCACTGGCCGCTTTACCTTCTGCTCTCAGTTAAAGTTTTCCACCGGCAATAGCGGAATTTTTTTCTTTTTGTCTGGGTCTTTTGCCTTTTGCTTTACTATTTCATTATTAAAGTTTCTCTGTTTTAAAGGATGCTTTTACAAGAAACCCTTGGACTCTGTCGGGACAACTGTGTCTGTTCCTCTGGCTTGCAAGCTTCCCGGTTTTCTCAATGCTGTTTTCTTTCTTCTCCTGCAAACAAACAGACGTGTTGCTGAAGGTTCTCAGTGCCTGCGTGTCCCGGAGAGCCAGCGCTAGGAAGCCGTGTGCAGCCTCAGCTCCCGTTTGCTGGCCCTGTGTTTCCCTAAACCGGAGTGGGGGGTGGGGGTGGGGGCACGCAGTCAGGAAGCTCCCAAGACACGCCAGGGGTCAGGAACCGTGGGGAGCTCACAGGGGCCTGGGTGTGTGTAATTTTACACAGTTGTCAAAACGTGATTACAAGGGACCTCACTTTTAAACCTTTGTTTGGTTCAAAACTGTTACAATCTAACCCTCCGGCTGAAAACCAGACACTCCCTGATGGGGGCGGGGAAAAGCCGGCTTCCCCGACCAGGTGCTGCTCCGAAGAAGCCGAGGGGACCCCAGGGGGGCAGGGCTTGAATAGCCCTGACCCCAGCGTCGCAGGCCGAGGCCAGGAGCGTCGTGCTGAGTGCGAGGGGCCAGCTGCCACAGAGTGCGTGCGAGGGACCCCGTCTGTGCGAAGCCGCGGACAGGCAGATGTACATTCATGAACTAATTTAAAAACGAACCGCACGGCACACTCCTGCTGGTTCACTTCCAGGCTACCCTCAGGCGTTTGGAATTAGAGTGTCTGGGGACTAGGTTCCCCCAATCTGCAGTGGGAGCACTTTCCCGAGGTGACTCATAAGCAGTCGAAACGTCGCAAACCACTGGCCTCCAAGGTATTAAGGAAGGAGGCGTGTCCAGTGTGGACAGACAGACACGGGCACAGAGACTCAAGCCAACTCCCCTGAGGTCACACAGCCGAGGAGTCGGGACAGCTCGTCTCCAGCCCCAAGGTGTGACCGTCCCCGTCACGTGGTGTGGGGCCCTGAGGTGCGTGAGTTCAGCGGGGCTGTGGGACCTTGAGCCAGCCTACTTCCGCTCTGAGTCCCGGGTGCCGTCTGCCCACGCACGGGGCGCTTCCGGGCCGTGGGGCACACCCCGTGCCGCGTGACCGGCGGGCGTCCAGGTGGGGCGGGGGGGCCGTGGGTGTCAGAGACCAGCCCTGATGGGGGGGGGGAGACGGCAGGACGGCGGGTGTCGGGAGCCGAAGGAGACGGGACAGGAAGACCCAAGTCTCTGCTGAACGGCGGAGAGAAGAAACAGCAACGTTTCGGTTTTGTTATATTTTCTGTATTTTAGATTTTAATGTCATATTTTTATTTCAGAAATAATTCTTAAATTTCAAGTGAAACAGGTCTACATGAGGTAACAGTTCCTGGGTGGGAGTCTATGGGGACATTTACTAAGTTGAAATTTAAATGAAATAGAGTACCATCGAGACAATAGGTTTAAAATGGAAAAGAAGTCGCAAACATTCCAAAGAGCCCTATTATTATTAAAATAGGCGATACGCTCAGAACATTAGCCCCATGTTCCTTTCAGTTTTTACAGAAAAGTTTTCTAGAAAAAACTTTTTTAAATCGACAGCAATAGACCTGAGGTGACAGAGTTTAGGAAGATCATAAACTTTGATTCCTATTATTACCCGTTTCTTTGTGAGAACCTGGTTATTTGGCACTAATCAGTCTCAATTTAGCATGTTTAGCTAACCGCCACGTGGAAGGTTCCCATACACGGAAACCGTTTTCATAGACTCATGAGCGTGTTACCTGTAATTTAGACACAAAGGAAAACCAGGTCGTTTCTGGGAAGCAAGCTGGGGCTACAACTCCTTGAATTTAACCGATTTAATTCGTCGAACCCATTAAAGTACCTGAACTGCCTTCGTCAGCACCGCGGAGAAGATGCTAAGGTACCTGCGGGCTGTCCCCCACTTCACGTCCTGCCCCTTCCCCTCGTACCCGGGCGGGTGTGGTTACAGCCAGTTTTCGAGGGAGAAGCAGCCCAGGCAGGGGTGCTGGGCAGGGCCCCACCCTGTGGGGTCCCGGCTCCTCCGGCCACGTCAGGCCGGCCCTGACCTTCAGCACCGCTCGGGGCGGGGCTGCGCGTGGGGTGCGTCCTGCCCGGAGAAGGCGGTGTCCTCTTGCCATCCACGCTTCCGTCAGGTGACACAGCATGGACGTGGTCGTAAACATGGCAGGCTTCCTCACACCAGCAGACGAGATTGGCTCCAGCTCCGACCAAACCTCGGCGGCAGCAGGACCTCTGTGTGCACGGGAAGCGTCCACGGAGCGACCGGCTAACGGGAGAGTCGAGTGTGGTGAGGGGTCTGTGGCTGCTCCCTGGACCCCACCCTGTGCCGACGTCTCCTAGTGGGAGCACGTGGGCTGTGGGGATCGGGTTAGTCGGTGGTCCACACCTTCTCCTGCGGGTCGGTCAGTAACAACGCCGCTCCCTTGCACGAGGCACGGTGATGTCTGATTGTATCCGTCGGCCAAAAGTCTGAACGGTTGTTTTCTGTAAACGAAAAGACACATTTGTCATTTTCACCAATAACCCAATTGATTTGGATCTTTGGAGCATGTTGGCGATCTCCCACGTGGTAGGACATTGATTGTTCTCAATTAATGTCTCAATTTGATTGCTACAACTTCACCTGGTGTGCCCGACCCTGCAGCATCGTCCAGCGAGAAATCTCCGACGTGAAACCTCGTAAAAGCGCTTGGACGCGATCCACCAGCCACGGCACCTTCTCCACGCATGACACACATCTATTTTGTGTGTGTTTCAGTTGTGTTTTTACTTTCTTTAAATAATAAAGTGTAACACGCCAATAATATTGCTTATTTTCTTCCATCTCCACATTAAAATGGCTACACAAAATTCCCCAATTCTGATGTTCTTTTTAAATGCGCGCTGATGTGACAGCTGTCACAATACCATCTAACAAGTGTTTCGAGTGAAGTTAAAGGCAGCTAAGTGCTGCTGGAGCCATCGTTTGTACTGAGAAAAACGAAACCGACCGTAGGTCGACACAGCACCTTTCAGCTCGTTCCTGGCAAAGGGACACCTCGGAGACGTTGCTTCGGTTTCCGGTTCTGACCTCGCCCGAGCGCACTCTCGCCCAGGAGACGTGAGGGGAGGCCGTTCCTGGTGAACCGAGCACAGAGCCTCCCGGGGCCCCGCAGGGGCTGGCGTCAGGAGCTCCTCTCCTTGCGGCCACACGGGCAAGGCCGTGCCCTAGGGGACAGAGTTCCTCACCTGAAGTTCTTGGGTAACGTGGGGCCCGGGTGGTGCACTGTGCAGGGTCTGCAAACCACGGCCGGTGGTGGGTGGGCCAGCGGTCTGCGCACTCCACGCCGGCACCTTGGTGGGGACAGACAGCCACCCAGGCCCTCCGTAGCCGTCTCTGCTGGAGACCCCCGTGGCTCTTGGGGGACTCGGAGTCACGGCCACGGGAGAACCAAGGGCCCCACGGCTCCTGTGCAGCCGGAGAGAGGGACTGGGGGTGTGGAGGCTCTGCTGTTGGGGCCACCATCACCTCCGGGTCTTTCAGGACCGGGGGTCGCGGTGGCGCCCACTAGTCCTGGATTTCGAGCGCAGGGGGAGCTGAGAAGGTTAGAGAGCCGCCCCCGGGGGGTCCAGAAATGCACCGCCAGGTCCACCCAGCAGGGTCCTGCCAACCGTGTGCCCTGGACACTCCTCAGGGGATGGCCAGGCGAGGGGCAGGCGCTGAGGGCCTGGGAGGAAGGCACGAGGTGCGTCGGGACCAGAACGAGTCTCCCTGACAGTCGTGTGTGGTCACTAGGGGTCACTGGCCAGTGTTACCTCTCACTGTCCCAGGAGACCCGCCGTTCCTCCCCAGCGGTGTCTCCTGAGGGCACGGCCCCGACCGAGGCTCAGCGTCCGCCTCCTGCCCCCCACCTGCCTCCCTCCCTCCCTCCTCCATCACTGTGGAAGCTTCTCCTTCTCCCGAGTCCCCTTACCCTGCAAGCTGCACGGGACGCACCAACGTTTGTCATCTGGCACACACGTGTGTGAGTTTTTCTATGTGCAGACATCCGTGTTGGAAAGGACACGGTAACAGAAACACCAGCCTGGGTGCTGGGTATCACCAGGCAGCGCTTTCTTGCCGGTCTTTTGAGCCACAAGCCCCCATTTACCGTTCCATTATCCCCGGCACATGCACTCGGTCCGTCCTGACGTTTGCAGACGGAAGTGGGTGTCGCAGAACAGCGGGCTGCAAACCAGCAAGCGGGCTTGGCTGTTCAGCGGAAATTTCTCCATTTCTGTCCTAGAGGGATAATGGAGGCCGTGTCCCTGTTGGTGGCTTCTGTCTGTGACTGAGAGGAGATTCTGGGGGCCAGTGCAGCTGTCACCTGGGGGAGGCTGGGTGAGTGCCAGGAGACCACAGAGGGGCCCGAGGTGGACGGGTCAGTGCTGGGATGCCGGCCATATCGGTGGCGTTTCTCTGGACTTGACGCCGCCTCTGCCCAGAGAGGGTTCGGCCGGCCACGGGGCTCCCTGCGAGAGGTCCGCAGCCTTGCCGGAGTGCCGGAGCCTCTGATGCTGCAGCCTCCGATGCCGGAGCCTCTGATGGGAGGAGGGAGGCTCGCCTGGGTCCCGGGAAGCTGCCAAGCAGCTGTGCCCATGGTTGGTGCCCACGCTCTGTGTGTGGACACGGCCTTCGCAGAGTTGAGCCTTCAACCCCGTAAGGACCGGTGTCCTCGAAGGGCGGTGTTTTCCGCAGTTTTGTGAGCAGCTGTGGGAGCACATGACCAGTTGTGGATTTTTTTCTGAACTTGTGGTTTGGAGTTACCTGCGTGAGAACTGCCCTTTCCAGAGGAGGCCAAGGCAAAGCTTGAGCTTAATTAACATGTACATGGTTTTGCCTTTGACAGGTTTAAAAATACGCCAGCAGGTGATGGAGAGATGATGAAAATAACACCTTGTCTGCATGACGGGACCCCGACCTGCTGCAGACAATCAGATGGGTTTTGTGGTTTTGTGACGCTGGACAAAAAGTCTTGATTTTAATTTGAGGCATGATTCTCAGTTAGTGATGAAGGAATTTAATTAGCATAAAGGTGTCAACTCTTTGACTTCAAACAAGATTATTCCGAGTTTCATTTATATTCCAGTGTGTCGGTGCTTTTCAAAGAGTAGAACCCTTCGTTAGAATCCGGAGGGCTACTCATGCCCAGTGTCCAGTAAGTAGGCTTCCTCCGCGGCCGACGGAAGATCGGCGGCCATCACCGGGGTCCCGGAGGCTGGTAGGCGGGCTTGCTGGCGTCTGCGGTGGGAACAGAGCTCACGGGGTGATTTCTGCGTTTGGGGGGAAGCTGCAGCGTGCCCTGCTTTTCAATCGTGCCACCGGGTAGGATGCCGCCTCTTGCCTGGGAACAGCCTCGGGCACGTCATCCTCACATCCAGGGGTTCGAGGTGCCCACCAGTCCGCCCACCAGTGCGAGAAGCTCACGGTCCTTCCCACTAGGAGTTTCTTCTTCTTCTTTTCCCAGTTGGTCTGACCTCCTTGTGGAAACGGAGCCTCGACTTGTGAGGGCTCCAGCCCATCTCTGGCTTTGCATCTGGCTGTGCAGCCAAGGCTCCCCGCCCCGCCCACTTTCCGGATCCCGCCTCCTTTTCCGTAGAAATCAGAGGAAAACGCCCCGGTGCCCTTCGTTTCGGTGACTCTCTGCGTGGGGAGGCCTGGGACTCGGTGCTCTGGTGCAGCTTCGGGGAAATGCTTCCCAACTACGGACATCGATTCGCCCTCGGCCACGTCTTAGCCCAAGCGCCCGTCCCTCCAAACGTGGCGTCGGCATCAAAATAGGGCGATGGTCGCAGGCAGCCATCGGTTTTTGTTTGTAAACAGCGACAGAAAGGATTTGATTCATCACTTTTTAATGATTTTGTTTTGTTAAACGCGTCCAGAATAATTCAGAGGAACTTAATTATTCAATTATATTTACTTAGAAATGATGGATGGGAACCTATTTTCAAACGGAGATTTTGCAAGTCACAGGCTCTGCCTCATGGGCTGAGGGGAGTGTGCCGTTAGCACCACAGCCAAGTGCCCCTGCACTCGAACCCCCTCCTGGTCTGCGGTGTCCCCCTGGCTTTTTCCCGTAAATCGGGTGACTCCCTTCCTGCTGCTCAGCCGTCCCCAGGGTCTTCCCGGACCAGCGCCCTGCCCGACGCTCCCCCAGAGGCCAGGCGGCCCATGCCCTCCCCACCCACACATCTGTCCTCGGAGCCCCTGGACTCCTCCAGAAATGTGGGGTCCTTGCCCGCTCCCCTCCCCCTCTGCCCCCTCTCTCCCTCGCCCTCTCACTTCCCAGGCGGCTACTTACTAATTACGCTTCCCCTCGGCTCCTTCACCACGTGCTGAGACGCAGCCTCCGCAAGGACAAGGACGTGGGTGGAGCTCCGGGGCGTCTGACACCCAGGACACGGCTCAGGACACACGCACAGCTCGGCCCACAGCTTGTTCGGTGAACGGACTGTTTCCTGGCCGATTCGGTCTTTTGGTTTTCTCTCTGTTGCTGGACCGTCACGGATGCCAGAAACATCCTTAATCGTCCCTAAAAGTCAGGTGGAAAAGTGTAGACTTTGGCGAAGAGGGTAAAACAACCACCGGGACAACGGATGAGTCCCCCACACAGGGCTACAGCTGATTGTCGACAAGCCTCAAATGGACAGAAATTCAGAGCACCCGCTCTGTCCAGTTGAGAGGCACTGGAGAATCACATTTATCGAGGTGAAAACATCACAACGTTTTATGTCAGCCACACTGTGGATCGTCAGAACGTTTCTGAGCCAAAGCAGACACACTGAGAGGGTTTTCTGATGCTGTGCCTCTGAAATAAATGACTTAAAGAACAGATGGGCAGTTTCATCCAAAGTAGCAAGTAACTTCTGTTCTCTATTCTGGAGTATTTTGTCGAAATTACAGATACTATTACCAGAGGGGTGAGGGGAGGGAATTTCAGGGGAGAAGGGAAGGGTTTACAGGAAAAAATATAGAGGACACATGGACAAAACTAGGGGGGTTGGAAAGGGGAGGGATGGGTGGGTGGGCTGGAATGGGAATAAAGGGTAGAAACTGTACTGAATAAACTAAAATAAAATAAAACTTTCATTAAAAAAAGAAAAATGAACTTTGCATATTTTTAAAGACTTACAGCTGTGAATTATTTTTTAATCTCTTTGGATCACACTCTCGTTATAGTAAAAGAAAGTCTAAAATAGAAACTGTGGCCTGAAGATAAACTTATGCAGAGGTGTCTCTGAGACAGTCATTTTCACTGCAAATGCACCGCCCGTAGCCAGCCACTCAGTAAGTGCCGTGGCATCGGGCGCTGTATTAGCCGATCGGTGAAAACCATTCACGACGTACGGACGGAGAAGGGTTCACCAGCAATCTCCGGTTCCCCTGATGGAGAAGGGCGAGGTTTTCTTTGAGAGTGGGAGAGATCCCATTAAACGTAACAGGGAGAAAAGGTTACTTTCTATTAAAATTTAAAAGGTTAAAAGTAAGTACAAAAATGTCCCTGACACCATTTTTCAAAGCCTCGCCTCATTTTCATCAGGAAGAAGAGGTGACTCCCGCCCTCCCCTGCCCGCCCCGGGCAGATCTGGGGCCTCCAGGGGGCAACAGGAAAGGACATCTGTGAGTAGGTCATCACCGGTCAGTCTCTCCAGAATGAGCGGGGGCGGGGGGGGAGGGTGGGGCAGGCAGAGCTCACTGTTCCTGTTACTGGGGTGTGAGGCTGGGCCGTAGCCTCGGGAGGCCAGCTCAGAGCAGCACCCAGAGACCTTCCCTGCATCTTTCCTCCGAAATGAGGGTGGCTGGGCCCACGACCAGGCTGCCGCGCTGCCCGTGTTGCTGTATCTCAAACACACCGTTACATTTTGATACTTGCGTTTCAGAAAAATTTGCTTCCTCTGTATTCTTTGTAATCCAATGTGTTTTAATTCATGCACCTAATGTTGTTCTGAGCCGTACCCTGAGGAAAGAAAAAGAACATGAGAAAAATCCCCACACGCTGCTGCTTTGAAACAAAGTTTTCCGGTTTTGTTTTTGATTTTTTTTTAATCTGGAGAAAGTCCTTCCTGGTCCAAAACAGCGGTGACAGCAGTTCCGTGCTGGCACATACCTTTTATTTTCAGCGGGAGAAAATATTGGAAATATTTATCTCCCAGCTGCAAAATTACTCCCGTAGCCGGTGTTTCTTTACTTAAAAGCACCCTTCACACGAGCACAATTACATACTCACTTTATCTTCCAACACACTCAAAGGAGCACAGAACGGTTTAAAATCATGCACTAAAATTTATTGCGCCCACCACTCCGCGTACACAGACTTGAAAATAGCGCAGTAGTGCCGTATAAATCACATTCAGTGTGGGTTTTGAAAACCTGGACGAGACAGGCAAATGTTAAATCGCAAACAGCGGGCCTGGACTTGGAGAGTCTGTCGACTCAGGATGCGCTGCCCACGTCCAGCTGTTCCCTGGCCCCACTGCCCACTGCCCACCGGGTCGGTGGCCGGTCCCCACACGCAGGCCTCCCCCCTCCAGGGCCACCCAGGCACCTCTGTGTCAGGAGCCCACGGGCCCCTTGGGACACGCATCCCAGGGCGCAGGACGATGACCTGTGTGATTCACAAGGCAAAACCGGGGCCAGGAGGGACAGTGGCGTGGAGATCCTGAGAAAACTGCGCTGGAAGGGACAGTCCCCTGCGGAGCTTCTTGCTCGTGCTGCTGGAATCATAACCATTCGGATCCGTCGGGTTGCGAGCTCTTCCCTGGCCCGTTGGGGAAGCTGGCGGCAGGTGTGGCAAACGGTGCGCTGAGGGAAAGGGAGTGAAGTCACCGCGGGGAGGGCAGTCCCTGGTCCCCCTGCAGCTCTGCAGGGACGACGGGACCCTGACGGAGGTGACGCCTCACCCTGCACCCCCTTCCCGAAAGTTTGTTGCAGTCTAGAGAGATTTGGGGTGTCACGGCCGGGGTGTTGCTGCCGTTGTCAGTGCGTCGGGCCAGGGCTGAGGCTGAAGGTCCTACGACACCCAGGACCGTGTCCACCACACACAATGGTCCACCCCGTGCCAGCTGGGGCAGGCTGGGTAACCCCGAGAGGCAGGCGCGGTGAAGGGCCAGCCCCATGCCCCCAGGCCCCACCCCGCCCCCGCTGACGTCTGGTAACATGCCCTCGGGGTCAGGAACCGCAGGCTGCTTTGGGCGCAATGTCAGTGGCTATCCAGTGGCTTGTCACACAGGAAACTCATTGGTTCTACCCAGAGTTGACCTGTCTGCCCGTGGCTGGGCCCCCGGAGACAGGGAGGGATGCATGAACAAACAGCCCACCCGGACAGAGGTATCTGTGGACCATGGGGGTTGAGCTGGGGGTCCAGGAGCAGCCGGGGGGGTGGCGCGGCACTGCCGGGGTGCTGTCCCCTGGGGCCACGGGAGCGCCTCCTGCTGGAGCTCAGGCTCCCAGCACCAGGCGAGGACACGGGGGACCTGCCCACCACTCCCGTTGTCATTGGCTGCCCCAGGGCCCAGACTCGGGCAGAGTCCTGGGTGTTCGCAGGAGGAAGCCTGTGGTGTCACAAAGTCAGTGACAAGAGGGACAGGCCCCGTCACGGTGCAGAGCGTGCGTCCCAGGCCTGAGCTCACCTGGGAGACTGGATAGCACATACTGGAACCAGACCCCCCTTTTGCTCAGGAGGCTCCGGGCTCTGACGCGTCCCTGTGACCCAGACCCACAGACCCGTGACGTCTGGCCCGGTGCCTGAGCCAGCTGCTGCGTGGCTTGGACAAGTGTCCTTTCGGCGTTTTTGTCTCGCTGCTTCTAGCTGCCCGAAGGGCTGCGTGGATGCCAAGGAGGAAATGGCCCGTTTTCCTTTTCCTAGGGCTCGACGAGCTTGCCAGACGGTCCCTGACACCCCTGGTGACTGTCGTCACAGCTGCCCAGGTGCGACCACCTGGTTCGCCCTCGGGAGAGAGGGCACGGCTCGGTTCAGGAAGCGGCGAGGGTGTGCGTGTTTGTGCGTGTTTACGGTGTGAATCTCAGGGCAGCGTCCCCTGAACACCCACCACGTCGTGCAGGTGGGGGACGTGTTTTCCAGGGAAAGGGGGAGTGAGGGCTGAGGAACCCGCACGGCTGGGTGCTCCGCCCCCCGTGCACGGCCACCTGCGTCCGCACTGCAGGTGGAAGCGGCCGAGATGAGCAGGCTCGGCCCCGGCAGGTCGGTGGGGAGCTCATTCCCCCCTCGGGCCTTTCCTGCCCCGGCCCCCGGGTTTTGTGGTCCCCACAGGGGAGGCCACTTCGAACCCATCTGAGTAGCTGCTGATGGGTCAGGACTTTCCTGGAAAGGAGTAGCAGGCACTGTGGTGAGACCGTGACAAGTCCTGGACCAGAAGAAGCTGGCCCGCTGAGATTTCCAGCGTCCACCCTTCCTTCCTGTGCTTTTAGGTCTTTGCAAGTCTCCAAGCACGGAACCCACCTGTCTGCATCAGCCTCTCCGGCTGTCACCCCTCCCCCACCAAGAAAAAAACCTCCCAAAAGACTATCCAGTTTACTTTAAACCCAGCGTTAGGTAAGAGTCTCAGAACGCATGACTTCACGACACTTACAACAAGGCCCTGCCCAGCCATAGACCGCCTTCCACTCGCCTTTGTCGTCACTCCGGGTGTGAGCAGACGCCGCATGGCCTCTGCGTGCAGCGACCCCATCTCACGCTGCACCCCCTGTGATTCCCGTCGCTCTGTGGGGTCAGCAAAGGGAAGGGGCACCCGGCAGCCTTGTACACGCTTCAGCCGGTACCGATTTTGCCGGGTATAACGTGCACTTTTTTGGCCCACATTTTTGAGGAAAACATAAGGTTGCACATGATATACATGGGTAGTGCCGGAAATACCTCGTATCTGTTCTTGTGTTTCGTAATTATTTGTTACGTGACGTTTCTCCCATCATAATATGTTTGAAAATAAATGCTAAAATTCCTTTATAGGCCAAAAACAAGTATCTAAATACAAATGAATAAAAAATTGAATTAAGACGAAAGACTTTTTCCCTGAAAGTGTGGGCCAAAAACGTGGGTGTGCATTACACACAGGAGGGAGTGTATTACACACGAGAAAATACGGAATTTTATAAGCATTTTATAGAGGAAAAGTCCTGCTGTTCAAAACACAGAACGCTACTTGGAACACGTCAACCCCGCCAGTGCCGCCCTGGTCCTCACAGTGCGCGCTGGGTGTGTCACGGGTGAGGCGCGCGCACCGGGTGGCGCCGCTCTCCGCGCGGTTTCTCGGAAGACACGGGTTGGGGAACCGACGCGCGCGTTCATTGCACGGGCCTGGTCCGAGTTCTTGCTCGTCCCTTCGTGGAATACGGATTGGGTCGGCGTCTGCGCCCAGACCGAGAGCCATCAGCCCGGACTCCTGTAGCGTTCTGAAGGACGCTGAGCCAGAGCGGGCTCTGGGACGTGCGGACGCATCGCAGATCCCCTAACGCGCCTGCTCCGGAGCATCCAGACGGAGGGGAGACGTTTCCGGCGAAGCAGGAGCGTGCGCGAGGGGCGCGTGCGGGCGGAGGAATTCGTTCCAACCGGATGGACTGGGTCCCGCTCGCTGGGTCTGCAGGACGCAGGACTGTGATTCCCCAGCGGGTCCGGGTCAGCCCGGGGAGCTCGCTGCGCCTGTCGGGGGCAGAGCGGCGGCCTCGGTTGTGTGAGGGACAAGGGGGCCCGGACCGGCAAGCCCAGACGTCACAGGCACCCCGCGAGCCACGCTGGGCCGAGGTCCGGGTTCCGGGCACTGACCCCTGGTTGAAGTGGCTCTTGGCCATTTGCATTGTCCGCATAGATCTGCATCAGCTGCGGTTGCGCTGACTTGTCAGTGGTCAGAGCCTGGCACCCGCGGCCGCTGTCTGTTAACCGCGGCGTTTTCCAGTGGATTCTGGCTCTGCGCTTGCGCAGCTCGCCACGAGTGAAGCCAGCACAGTATCAGCAGGTGGCAAAGGGCCGTGCACAGTGACGCAGCGGCTTCGCCCTTCTCCGCCCCGATCTGTCCTCCGCGAAAGGTCACCCGCAGGCTCCGCCCCCCGGGCGCCCAGTGGTGTCTCAGAGAGCATCTGGGGTGTGGCGTTGAGAGGCAGTTACTGCAGAAATGCATAATATTCTCTACACATTCCGTTTTACATGTGGGAACCTGGTTTCTATTCTATGCACGACATTTCCTCTCTACTATATATCATTATGTTTAGTTGCTTGTAGTTTTCTGACAAGTTCTAATGAAATACCAACTTGTCAGTTCTTAGCTTCCTTTGCTGGAGCTATGGATCTTAAACATTGTTATTTAATATGTCTAAGAATAACCCTTTGGGTGTAGGCTGCGTTCGCACAGACACGTAACGATTCACACAGGAGGTAACTTTATTTTTAAACATGCAATTCAATTCACATTGACATCATGCAGTTCAAAAAAAAATGTGTATTCAGTCTCCTTCCAGTTGGAAGAATTACAGTCTCAGAACGCATTTCCTTCTGTTCTCCCTAACAACTGCACCCGCAGGTCCAGCCCTGTAGGAACCCGGGCGCCACCCTTCCCGGCACGCTACCTGTCTGAAGTGGGTAATCCAGCACACACACACCCAGGTGTTGTCGCTCTCCCGCCTCAGAGACCGTTTGAATGTGTCATCTGCAAGAGAGGCTCACCTTGGTGTTTTATTGTCACCGGGCCCCTCCCTTTGCGATGACACAGCGCCAACATCCTGTAGGACAGACCCTGTAAGCCGTGAAGGACAGTGTGTGTGGCAGGGACCTGCAGTGCCTGCAGAACCTCTGAGCAGGAGGCAGGGCCCTTCCGCTGACTTACTGTGGGGTGGGGGACACTGCGGTCACGCATCCCAGTAGTTCTCCAAGGGGGCCTTCCACAGTCTAGGATACTCAGAGTTCTCGTGTGGCAATTCCTGCATTTCCGGAGTCGTGATGCCGATGAACGTCACACACCGAAAAGCCTCACGGTGCCAGCCAGACCGGCTCGCCCACGGGGCTGCTGTTTTGGCTGCCGGCTTCCTCCCCGTTGCAGGAGGTTCAGTGCGCAGCCGCCGTCAACACTTTCAGGTCCAGTTGGCGGCCCTGGCCCTTCCCACCCCGGACACAGCGCTCCGAGTACGAACCAGAGTGACTTAAGGGCGCAGGAGACCGGGATCCGACCTGCACACAGTTACTCCACGCGGTGGTGACCGGACGTCGGTGACCGACCGAGTCTCCTGGAACTTCCAAAACCCTGCGCAGGCACCGGCCTTTTCGGCAGAGTCGCACAGGCAGTATCTCGGTTTCGTCGGTGCATCCGCCTTCTCTAATCCGAGTCTCAGTTTGGCCAGGTTTCTATTCGCTTTGATTTGGCACATTTCACCGAACGTTAGCCGTTGGCCCAGCGATGGGACTTCACACACGTGCACTGAGCCCCCCCCCCACCCCGCACGCCTGTCGCCGAGTGGGTGCCACCCTCAGAGACACCAGGAGGCTCCGAAGTCGCCTACTGTTCCCGCCCCACCTGTGACTGACTGACGGAGGTCGCGGAGGAGTAAAGGGGAGGGGCTCCTGCACAACCTTATTCCCTTGGAACCAGCAGAATTCTTGTGATTGTTTTTTCAGCCAGCATCTGCAGAGCACCGACTCTGGGCCAGGTCTCCTCTAAACACTGGGGACTCGTCAGTGACCAAAACACAAGCCCCAGGTGGGGGAGGCTGACATGCGGGGGGTGGGCGGGGGGCGGGGACAAGTCACGAGGAGCGTAAATAAGCGCATGTTCTCCTCTCTGGGGCGCAGCGCCTCACCGACGTCGGCCGAGTCCAGGGGGCTGATAGCGCCGTCCAGGCCCTCTGCTTGCGGCTCACCTTCCGCTCGGGGTCCTACTCGCTGCTGGGAGGGCGTTTCAGTGCTGGGGCGGGAAGTCCCCAGCTGTCAGGGGACTGTTTACCTCTCCCTCCAGTCCTCTCGGGTTTGTTTCCGGGATCTGAGTTTCCGAGCATCGTGTGGGCAGCCACTCCGTCTTCTTCAAGAATTAATCTTGTATCACTCCGTATTCTTCTCTGTCTGGTAATAATCTCTGTCTCAGAATTATTTTGGTCTCAGTGCAGCCACCCCGACTTCTTTTGGATGCTGCGTGCAGGGAACGACTCTCCTTGGGCGTCTGAAATCGCCGGGGGACCCGCCCGAGATGCCAGGGCTCAGGCTGGCGGCACGAGTTTCTGCGGGTCTCCCGTTCACGTTTCACGGTCACGGGCACCACTGTTCTGTGGGACGAGTGTTTTCTCCCTCTGAACTTCCTTGGCAAACACGCGCTTATTGACAGCCCAGCTCCGCGCCACTCCGGTTCTCCGTAGGTCCCCTTCCGTGACAGGCTCCGCTGCTCCGCTCCACGCGGGGGTCGTTGCTCTCCCCGCACCTGCCCGTGCACTCGGCGCAGCGCGGCGATGCGCATGCGCGTTCGCTGAATAAACGAGCCAATGCGATAAATAAGGCACGGAGCCCGAGTCCCACACCTGTGCCGCAGGCTCCCTGGGCCAATCACTTACTTGTACTTGGTGCGGAGCCCTGAAGCTGCCAGTCGCCCTGCAGGTGGGGGCGTCCCCACCTGAGTCCCTGAGTCACTGCGTCACTGCGTCACTGCGGTGTCTGAGCTCTCGTACAGGTGCGCGCGCGCGCGCGCGCACACACGCCGCATCCACACGCTCAGCCCGTTCACCTAGAATTCCAGGGGCCAAGGGGCCGTGCGGGCCTGGCTAGGGGGGCGCTCCTGGCAGGCAGGAAATAGCGCCTCCCCCTCCCAGCCCTGCCTCCTTGCTGCCTGAGTGGGACCAAGGAGCTGAGCATCGGACGCCCCTCCCAGGGAAAGCGCAGCCCTGCGTCCCGGCCTGGCGGCTGAGCCGAGCCCCATGTCTGTATGTGTAAGCACAAGGTCTGTCCAGCGGTGTCCAGCCACGGACTATGAGAAATGGAGGCATTTATTGAGAAGAAACATTGTGCACAGGACAATGACACCTCAGTCCCCTGCAAAGCAGGCACCTTGGGACCTCACACCGTTGTCCCAGTCGCCATCAGCTGCCCTGTCGTATTTTCCTGAATCTCATCAGGGGCCTGAAATCTATTGCTTCTCAAAGGTGATTTTAGTTTTGGGAAAAGCCAGAAGTCACAGGCGCCAAATCTGGGCTGGAGGGGGCTGAGTCACCTGGGTGATCTGATGTTTTGCCACAAAAGCTCTGCACGAGCTGTGATACGTGAGTGGGTGCGTGGTCGTGATGAAGCTGCCAGTCACCAGTTGCTCGTAGCTGCAGACTTCTGAATCACCCGCATAGTTTCCGAGGGGGAAGAGTGTTCAAGCTTAACACAAAATCTGATGCAGATTCGTTGCTTCACTTGCTCAGTCACTGAGACTGTGAGCTCTGGGCTTCATGTCTGTGTGAGCGGCTCAGGCGGGTGCCCACTGTCCCTCTGTCAGGGAGCCGCTTCGGGGACAGGCGTGTAGGGGACAGCCGTCCGGGCTGAGGACAGCCCTGAGGGGTGGCTTTCAGTCGCAGGGAAACTGATATTTAGGTCCCACTTCGAAACATGGATAAGTGGATTTTAAAATGATAAAAATAAGAGGGTGTAAAAGATAGAAATAAAACATCTCATCTTTGAGGTTGCCACTTTTAAATGGCTTTCATTTGAATAACTGCAAATATTTTTGCAAAACCCGGCACAGAGAAAGTGTTGGTGAGCCGCTTTCGCAGAGGGGCTGTGCCCAGGCCCCCAGCACCCAGGCCCACGCCGGGCGGTCTCCGCCCCAGACCGCCCGCCTGCCTGTCTGTCTGCCGTGTCTCCCCCGTGGCCGCCCCTCACCCGTGGCCGCCGCCTTGTCCTCTAACCTCCGAGGCTAGTTCTGCCCGTTTTTAAATCTTTTCTAAGTGCAGCTAAGCACCTGTGATTTTTTATCTGGTTCTTTGGCTCAGCATTTTGTCTTGGGGTTTTATCTGTGTGGCTGCGTGTCACTGCGGTTCATTTCGTTGCTGTTGGCTGCAAGATTTCGGATGCGACTGTTTGGGAACACCCTAGTCTGTCACCCCTCGATGGCGGCGGATGAACACCCTGCATCCCTTCCGAGGGTCTTCGCCCGTTTCATGTTGTAGCAAACAGTTAACTTCCTCACTGCTTTAATTTGGTAGTGACCTTGACATTTGAGGTGGCTCTTCAGCTATTTAGCTAACTTTAAGGCAAATTTATTCCCCCTGCCTCTTCTACCTCTGGGATGAGGGAAACTTATGTTTAACGTCCGCTCACAGAAGTACGTGATGGAATGCGATAGGGAATTTGATTCCTAGGCGAACGGGCTGGGGGTGGGGACCCCGGTTCTTCACGAACACTCGGCACTGACCTGTACGGCTGGAGGAGCGGTGTTTCACAGGCTCCCACAAGGACATGATTTCCTTGGGAGGCCTGGCCCCCGAGAAATTTCACGAGAGGAAATGCAATTGGAGGCATGAAATGACACTGCGTAGAGTCTGCGGAATTTGATTTTCAAGTGAGGATGTTTGCACAAAGGGGAATAAGAGCTGTCTGTCTTTCATTATCCCCATCCATCTACCACGGTTTTTCCGTGTTGAGCGGGGCCTTTCCGGCGGTTTCTGCGCCATTATCCTCAAATCTCCAGTTCGCTGCAGGATCAGACCAGTCTCACAGATGACGCATCTCGGATAAAGGACTGGGGACCTGGGACCTGGAAGCCATCAGGAAGCGTATCTCCAACAGACTATTTACTGTTTTATCGCAGAATGGTGAAGCATTCTAAGAGGAAAGAAGATACTTGTTGACAAAGAATTCTCTATTGTGTCACACTTATCAATTTCTAGAAAGCCTCATGGACTAGGGTTCAGGTAGATTTAGATCTTGGAAGGTGTATTCAATCAATAAATGTCTCTGTACCTTAGTTTTGTAGGCAGCCTTCCGGTCGAGGGCAGCGTCTGCTCACACACACCTCGCAGCCCACAGCACGTGGCAGCGACGGGCGAGCGCTCCGTGAACCCGTGGCCGGGGATCAGTCGGACGCGGCGAGGACGACCGTGTCGTCAGTCACGCAGCAGCTAGCCATCCTGCGTGTCCCGACACAAGCTCGTGAGGCAGGCGCTACGAGCATTCCCAGTCCACGCGTGAGAAGACCCCGATTCGGAGACACGAAGCGTGCAGGTCAGGGCGCCGTCAGGAGAGGCACCGGGGCTGGTTCAAGCCCAGGCTCGCCCGGTGGGGCAGCCAAGCGTGCGAGCACCCCGCCACCCCCGTGGCAGCCACCAACTGCCCCTCTGACCGAGCGGCGAGTGTCCACGTGGCGGCCGCTTTGCACACAAAACACGAATCTATCCCCCTTTGGTGGGAGGCAGGTTCTCTTTCAGTTTCTGGCTGCCGAGGGCAACACTCTGAACAAGTGCGGTGTTAGCGCCCGGTCTCTTCTCCTTTGGGTCAGTCTCCAGGTGTAGCCGTTCCAGCCGTAAGGAAAATGTGTGCTTTGCGTTTTTGGAGTGTGCCCAACTCTTTGTCAGCGTTGGTCCCTCCGCTTTGCGTTCCCGGTGGTGACGCCCTCGGGTCCCCGTGCCTCCCTGTCCTCCTGTCCTCCTGTCCTCCAGTCCCCCTCCAGTCCCCCTCCTGTCCCCCTTCTGTCCCCCTCTTGTCCTCCTCCTGTCCCCAGTAGCTGGCACGGCCATTCCTCAGGGCTGGTCCGCCTGGTGCGTGCGTGGTGGCGTTGCACCGTGGTTTTCCCTGGACCGATGTGCTGCTATGGTGGGTGTGTCTATGCACGTGTGCGTACCATTCAGTGTGGGGGCTCCAGTTTTGCCCGTATTTTGAAACGGACGGAGTTATGTGTCTCCTTGACTCTCCAGTCCTGTTACATTCTGGATACAAGTCCTTTGTCACGCATATTTTTCAAATATTCCCTCCCACATTGCCGCTTGTACTTGAGCTTCCTAAAGAATGCCTTTTGAAGAGGAACATTTTTTAATTTTGTGGCAGTCCAGCCGTCCATGTTTATCTTCATACTTTGGGCTCAATCTGTCTGATCTAAGAAGTACGCGCCCAACCCAAAGTCATAAACATTCTCTCCTGTGTCGTCTTCGGCGCTTCCAATTTTACCTGTAATAGCTCAGTTTATGGTGCATCTCAGATTTATGTTTGTCCCTCATGGGGGCTGGGGATCAAGGCTGAGTCTTCTGTTTGTGGGTTTTCGAGAGCCCCAGCGCCTGTCCATCCCCAGCGGGCTGACTCTGCGCATTTGAAGGAAATCGATGGGCTATACAGGTGCGGGCCTGTTTCTGGGATCCCTTTTTTGTTCTGTAGCACACGGTGTCTATTCTTACTCCGACGTATCGATTACGGCACCTTCACAATGAGTCTCAAACCCGAGGGAGCAAGTCTTCCTGGGCTGGTCTCCATTTTCAACACTGTCTTAGCGGGGACTTCCACATGTGCGTACGGAGGTTGGATCCAGCCTGTCCCAGCGGACAGGAAAGCCCTAAAGGGCCTTGGCTGGGTAAATGTTTAATCTACAGGTCATACTGGTGAGATCTCACATCTTCCCAATATTTACTCTTCCGCTGCATGAACAGAGATTAATGTTCCATTTATTTCGGCGTGCTATAATTACCCTCAGCAGTATTTTGCAGTTTTAGTACCCAGGTCTTGAACACGTTTTATTTCAAATTTATTTCTGCACATCTGAGTTTCATAGTCCTTGATAAATAGCGGCTTAAAAATAGATTTCAAGTTGGAGTGGGGGTTTGCTGGCACGGAGCAAGACAGCTGGCTTCTGCATCCTGACCTTGCGCTGTGAGGCCTGCTAGGCTCAGGGAGCAGCCTCCTTGCTCTCCGGTCGAGCCCGCAGCCCATTCTGCATGGACCGCCGTATCTTGTGTGTGGCCCAGCAGCGGCGCGCCCCTTCCCCCTGGACCACCACGCACGCACCTGGGCAGGCGCTGCCGTGGGCTGGCAGGCAGGCCGCCCGTGAGGAGGGAGGTGTTCACTCCACTTCTGCCCCTCAAGGAAAGTGCTGAGTACTGTAGCTGGAGCTCAGGTGAGCCTTCTAACCTCTTTTTATCTAACATGCCACATATCAGCCTGTGACCAGCGCTTTTGTTACAGATTGTGATGGTCAAGTGCACCAAGTCCGGGAGAGATCTCTGTGCAGCCGTGTGTGATGTAAGCACACGAATTCCCAAGCCCCGCTCCGTTACGAATCCTAGAGAAAAGCACAGTCGCGTGCTAGGCTGTTTTTAGACAGATTCCTCTATTAAATGGGCTTGGTGAGCACGGCGGCTCACTTGATAAATGCTCGTTTCAGACCGAGCTGTCACCGACGCCCCCAGACTTTGGGCACGCTATGAACGTTTACGTGTGCGTGTGTGTGTGTGTGTAAACCGAGTTTGCAGGGGCACGTCCTGGTGCGACTCCACGGGCTCACAACTGCGAGACCCTCTGAACGGCCCCTGAGCTGGTTAACGAGGAGAGGGCCCCCCTGGGTGACGAGGGGCGGCTCACGGCGGACTCGGTAGTTGCGCGGAGGGCTGGCGGGGGCGGTGCGGCTCCGTGACTTCTTGTTTGAGGGGCTCGTTCTCTCTCCGAACACGAGGTTCGTCCACAGGGACTGTCGTTGTCTGACTTTCTAGAGCAAGATTCTAGCCCCAGGGAGTTCTGGCTGCTTGTCCGTGTCACACGGCTGCACAGCCGTGGAGCGCAACGGGGCCGTCTTCAGTTCCTCAAGTCGGAACTGGCCGGTCCCGGCAGAGCAGAGGGCACGCCCAGGGACTCGTGGTGACCAGAAGGTGCCCGTGTGGCCGGGCTCCGCTGTGTCCCCAGGGCCCCCTTCAGAGGGGCAGCGGGGAAGGGCAGATGTTCGGAACCTTGTTGCTTATCTGCCGGCCCCCAACTGGCCTGCGTCTGCTCCCTCTTCCACGGGTCCTCTGTCACCGCCTCTGATCCCGGGCCAGGGGTGGGCATTTAGCATCCTGAGGGAGGGCCCTGGCTTCTGCGGGTCCCCATGCTACCAAACTGAAGTCAGTGAGGATTGGTGCGGCTTTCTGCCAGTTGTCACGGGCTCCCACTCCCGGTCCCGGCCTCAGCTTGCTAGTTCTCCCCCGCCGCCGTTTCACAGAATTCCATTCCCAGCTGCCCGCACCAATGTCAGCTCCAATGTCAGCACCACAGCCTCCCACAGACGGCTCCCGGCTCCCACGGTGACTCAGGTGGAACCATCACACAAACCCCTCGAGACAGTGGTGTGATTAGAATTACTATTCCTTGTGTGCACCTAGGATTCCACATTGTGTTGTTGTTATTACACACACATAACTATATATGTGTGCATAACACACACACACACACACACACATATAATGTCCTAGTAGATTTCATCTCTGATTAAACCCTGACTGAAACATTAATCTACGGCAATTTTTCAAAGATTTTACTTACTTATTTTTAGAGAGAGAAGAAGGGAGGGAGAAGGAGAGGGAGAGAAACATCAGTGTGCTGCTGGCTCTCCCACGCCCCCTACTGGGGACCTGGCCCACAACCCAGGCACGTGCCCTGAGTGGGAGTCGAACTGGCAACCCTGTGGTTCCCTGGCGGCGTTCTGTCCACTGAGCCCCACCAGCGGGGGCAGAACGTGGGGGTGGAACATCCTTCCGCTCGCTGCTCTTGGTCTGCCCTCCCGTCTCCTGAGGAAACAGCGGAGCGAGGCGTCTGCACGGCTGCATCACGCATCGTGAGAAGCAGTCCTCACGCATCCTGAGTTGTTGCCGTATTTTATGTCCCTACCAGCACGTTTCGGGGACCCCACCTGCGGACGGACCTTCATTAGCATCGGTCCTTTGAAAATTAATCACTTTAGCGGAGAGGAAACCTAATTCCCTTCTGGTTTTCGCTTGCGTCTGCCTGATGACTCACGGGGTTGAGCATCTCTCCCTTGGCTCCTTGACCAGCTGGGTGTCGTCGGTTGGGAGGTGTCTGCTAAGACACCGGCACCCTTCTTTCTTTAAATTAGTGGTTTATCGAATTCTCAAAGGTATAGCTTGTGAACACCAGCCCTTTGGCAGGTGTATATACTGCAAATGTTTTCTCCAAGTCTGTGGTTGGCATTTTCATTTTCTTAATTGTATATTTTGATGAAGTCTAATCTGTTCACTTAAAAGCATTTCATGGTTAGTGTATAATGTGACCTCAGGGAGATAAAGATATTTCCAGGAGGTTTTATGATTCTACATTTTATACTTCTTCATAAACTAATTTTATGTAGTCAGGGCACGTGTCTGGGTTGTGGGCCAGGTCCCCAGTAGGGGGCGCGTGAGAGCCAACCGCACATTGATGTTTCTCTCCCTCTCTTTCTCCCTCCCTTCTTCTCGCTCTGAACCTATACGATGTAAGGTAGTGACCCATGTTCCTTTAAAAAATACTACGGACATTCAGCTTTTCCAGCAGCATTCCTGAAAAAGGTCTCCTTTCCTCGGAAAAAAGGTCAGGAGCTTTGTCAACAATCAGGTGGCGAAACGTGTGTAGGTGTTTCCACGCTCTCCCTTCGGCTCCACTGGTGTGTCTCTCCACCCCCACACCGAGGGAACTCTGCCTTCGCTGCCACGGCCAGCGATTTCTAACCGGTGTGCTGCAGAATTTTTACAACACGCAGTGCCCCACTAGTTAGTCGGGGGCACTGACCTCTTTTCCCTTCGACTGTCCAATAAAAAAATAACAACAGCCACCACCACAACAGCCGTCCAGTGTGAATGAATCACAATGATACCTAGTCAGCCAACCAGCAAGAATTGTAGTTTCGGGTGCACCGCAGCATTTTAGCAGTGAGTGTGTGTGCGCCGGGAGATGGAGAAGGTGGGAAATCGCCGGTGTGAAGCCACAAGGAGACTGCCGCGTGCGGAAGAAGCCCACGGCAAAGCCGGGCGGGCGCCGGCCGCAGCTGCAAGGGGGCTGTGGACCCGGATTAGCCTGGGAAGGGGCCAGAGCCCGCCCTTCCGTCCAGACAGATTAATTTCCTACCACTGGCCTCAGGTACTTGGTGCGATGGTGGCCAACGGAAAGGAAATTGTTTTTAAATTATATGCTAGCACGGGCGTGTTCAATGGCTCACAACGCACACAAGTCTCCCTAATGCCCACATAATTCACGGCGGACCCTGCACGCTCCGAGAACTCCTCATTTATAAATAATAAGGGTTTGCCAATTTTGCTCGAGTATTTGGCTTAATGCACGCTTTTATCTGTCCTGAATGGCACTTAGCAGGACAATGGCGAGAACAGGCCACTCTGAGCGGAGCTGCCCACGGCGCGGTCCCGGAAATTGCAGCGGGCCACGCCGGAGGAAGAGTTCAATGACGACCTAACAAAAGATGAAAATTCACTGAGCCCATTAATTTAAATAAGTTTAATTTAGAGCTCAGTGGTGACGGTTGGAGCACACTATTTTCCTCTCTCTCCTCAGAGACGCCCTTACGATCATAGCACTGAAGTGAAAATAATAATAACAACGCCAGAAAGGCAGAGAGAACCAGTCCTGCGAGACCCCAGCCCACTTCTGGGGGCTCCGCCAGCCCCTGTCGGACCAGGGCTGCGCTTCACACTCTCGGGAGCAGCGGCCCGGGCCACGCCCCAGGGGGAGGGCAGATGGAGGACCCGCTCTTCGAACCCCAAGGGCGGGACGGCCCCGGGACAGGACCTGCAAGGGACAGGGGTGGCGACAAAGCAGACAGCGGGGCATCTACTGCAGGTTTGCACAGGCAAGAGCTGTGCCCACCTGCGCTCAGCCAGGAGACACGGGGCCCAGAGTCCAGCCTTCCACTCGGAAGCCAGTCACGGGCTCCCGGGGACGCTCCGGCGCCGCCGTGGGTGCCTCAGGGTTGAGCCGTCTCCCTTCTGACATTTGGTGGGTCGGCAGGTCCGGCAGCAGGGCCCGCTCGTCACCCTAAACCGAAGCCCTGCAGTGGCCCGAGACGCCCCAGGCTGGCCGGCCCCTGTGAGAGCCAGTCCGCCGGAAAGAGGACAAAGGTGATCAAAAGCAAAAGAACCCCCGCCCGCTACCTGCGGCGGTCACCTGTGCTCTCCGCTCTCCGCTCGTGAAGAGGAGGCGGGAGGCGCAGGTCGCCCGGTCCCGAGGGCAGCGAGTCCTGTGCGTGGGGAGGGCAGACCCGCATGGACGGCCGCGGCGTGGAGCCGGGGGACGTACGTGTTTGGGGGACAGAAGCGAATAACATGTATTCGTGTCAGCAAGTGTATAGTAAGCTAGAGCTATACTGAAGTTTTTTGTTTTGGATTTTTTTGGTCAAAGAGAAAGGAAAGTCAATTAGATTGCCCGGGAACAGTCAGAACTTTGTGCAGGAGAATCGTGATCTGGACGCGGAGCAAAGTAATGAAATACCTGGTGTGGTTCGAAGGGAAGGAGAGTCAGAAACGTCCTTCTGTTTGTCCTCGGGTGCTGCCCTCACAGCCACTTGGGGATTGTGACGTGGGACTTGGACGTGGCACATGGTCCATGGGGCAAGTCGGACATCCGTGGTCATGTCGGCACAGCCCATTGGTCTGCAGCTTTATTCATCCATCCGTACAAGAGCTCAGGCAAAATGATGAAGAGGGGAGACTGTGTCACTTTAACCTAAAAAATACGCCTGCAGAGAGATCTGAGGGAAGGAAGATGGCGCAAAGCGGTGGGAGGCGGCGGACGGGGGCCACGGAGGATCCCCCCCCCGGTCCCACCAGCCACGGCAGTGGTCCACGTGCAGGAAACGCAGCTGCCGTCCTCGCACCTAAAGCCACAGAAAAGCCCACGGCATGGATAGTGGGCCGGGCGGGGGCTTGCTTTCCACCACGAGTTTTCATGTTCTCTTTAATTTTTACTCTCGGCCTCGATTGCTGCAGTGAATACACTAGTTCACAAGCCACGCGGAGAAGCCGTGGCTTGGTTTTCCTGGCACTTGATCTTTTCTGAGACTCTTTGTTCAGCGGCAGCTCTTCTCCAGGCCCGAGCGCGTCCCGGTGCGGACAGGGCGCTTTCATCCGGAATCCCTCGGAAATTTTGATTCTTTTCACTGTCAAAACGGAAAATAAGCAAGAGCTGATAAGTAAAAGCCAAGGCAGATGGAAAGTCTACAACTGATTCTGAAAAGCGTTAGCGAACAAGGAAAATGGCGGAATAAATTGTGAGACACACGGATGGCCGAGGAGCACGTGGACACATCCGTGTTTCGGCGGCCACCGTGAAATAGTTACTGATTTCAAAGAAAAGGGCAATCAATACCAGACATTAACAACAGACGCCTTTCCCTCTCTAAGCATAAACGTTGTTTCTCGGTTGCTTCCTTATCTGTGACCTCTTTTCAAAACTACCGCTTAGCCTACTTCTTACCAAAAATGGGGTGTTTGACAGATCCACACAGCTAGTATGAGTTTACAAAGTCCGCCGCAGCTGCCTCACGACGGAGCTTTTCTCGCGCCCGCGTGAGAACTCACAGTCTCACTCAGAGAGCCACATCGCACTCCCGCAGCCCTGGGCACAGGCGGTTCGGGGACACAGCGTGCACAGCCCCGAACTCTGTCATTAGTGCTTGGTGACGAGCTCTCTGCCCCGCAGCTTAGGAAAGAAGCTGGACTGCACAGAAGGATTAAAGGGTGGACAAGATAATGGTCGGGTACGTACGGAAATCGGGATTAAGTGTGGGGGAAATTGTTTTTTGAGAAATGATTAGTTATTTGTGTCACTCTTACTGGGTGACCTTGTGTGAATCACACGGAGAGGGACTTAGTTTCTCCATCCTGAAAATTAAAGAGCTATTTTAGGATATCTTTAAGATCTAAATTGCAGAGTTCCAGGAGAGATGATCACAGCGAAGGTATCATCTTAAAATAGCTTACACCGAAGCCAGAGAAAGTTGGGCTGCACATCGCAGAGAAAATGTGAATCCGGTAATATTCTTCTGAAGGACCCTCGCTCCCCATGGGTTTTTTTTAAACAGTAGGAAACTAATTTGTGTGGAGAAAAGTTTATCTCCTTAAATGCTCAGAGAGATTGGAGTAAGTCCACTTCTGAAAAGCTGCACTAATCTCATAAATCTAAGTTTTGAAAGTAGCAAAGCCAGCCCTTCCTGGTGTCGGGGTATTTGGTCTCGTAGTGCAGACGCGCCACCTTCTCCCGTCCCCACGTCCCTCGCAGACCCGCCCCCTCGCAGGCCCTCGCTGGGGCTGTGCTGAAGGCTGGGACGCTGTCCCACGTGCCTCTGAGCCTGCTCTTCCCAGCGGTCTGTGTAACATCACCGCCCCAGAGATACTCTCAACCCCCTGTGGCATCACACTGTCCTGTGATGAACCCGTCAGCACCAAGATAGCTCCCCTCTCGGTCCCTGTCACCGTGGGCGTCCTTGTGCCCCTTGTGTGCACACCGGGCTGCTTCTGTCTCCCGTCCTGTGATTGGGGGGCAGGGGCCACTTCGGGTCTGGACACCGTTGCATGCCCAGTGCCTGACTCGGGACTCGGCACCGGGAGGGCCCCCATTCCACGGCTGAATGAGGGAAGGACCCTCTTTCAGCCTCTGTCCACCCTCTGCGGGCCTGGCTCTCTCCTCACTGTCATCCTTTTCGAGATTTCCGATTTAGAGGACTGATGAAGTTCTCTATAAAGCCATAATGCATTCCTTCACTTCAACGGGCCCAGTGTGGGTGACCCCTGTTAATATTCCAAAGGCGAGGTGTTCGGGCGACGAGACGGTGGAAGGACGAAGCTCCTCGGTGTCAACACACACACCCCGAACGTCAACAGGACGCCAGTTCCAGTCCAAACTCCGACTCCGTGACTTTGTCACCGGTCCTCTGCTTGGCTTATCTGCAAAATAGGATTAATGAGCACCGCCTTGCCTGCCGCGCTGGAGGATAATACGTAAAATATGGAATTCTTTCCAGTTTTGTTGTCTTCCTATTATCCATTAAACTGTGCGTATCGACCCAACTAGAGCCAGGAAGAGAGACCAGCCACGTACGGGCACCTGTGTGTATTAGGGCTCTTCCAGCTGTGAGTAAGGCGGGTGGAACGTAAGGAGGCTTCACGTGGAAGGGACCCCACCGGCTCACGCACGCGGGACGCGTCAGGAGACACAGGCGCCCTCACTCTGCCGCCAGGTGTGGCCGTGCTGGCTTCGCGAGGACCACCGAGGTGGGCAAATGCCGTGCACGTCCTGCCAGGTTACAGCCCAGCCGAGACCCAGACACACGGGGGCACGGCGCATCCTTCTCAGTCGCCCCCCGGCACCACCCAGCTTCGCGGCCTGACTTGCCTTGGGTGCCGGTCCCAACCCTGTCACTGGCTAGGCCTGAGACTGACGCGTTTTGTGGGCAAAGAGTGCAGTAAGGCGGGGCCACAGTGGGCGGAGTTGCTGGGGCAGGGGAGGGTCCCGGGGACAGACAGCACGCTCTTCGGGAGGGAGGGACGGAGGGAGGCACAATGACTCGTCTCCCTCAGTCTTCATCTGGCACCGGGGTTGCCTACGACCTATCTGGCTTCTCTGCGTTTTTCAATAGTTCTGCAATAGTCGTGCACCGTGCGGGCAGTAGCAAACACACGCGTGAGCTGCCGTGTTCCGTGGTGTGCTCTGAACTCGAGGGGGCTCCACGCTGGTGGGCTTGGTAGTGTTTTCACATGGTGGGGATTTCATCCCCAGCACGGCAGTGACTGAGCATGAGTGTGTGATCTCTCTGTTTTTTTCTGTGCTCGACCAAGAAAAGAGCCCGAGGTGTTTTCTCCGCATGAACCTGCCCTTCCTGGGAGGGAGGCCGGGTGTGCGTGCAGTCCCCAGGCCTTCTCGTGGCACGGTGGCTCCGGCGTCTCTCGGCCCTGCAGCGGGGGGCGGGGGGGGGCCGGACCCCACGTGGGTCTCAGACACGATGGTGTCCAGATGGAAACCGGGACTCGGGACTCGGGACTCGGGGCTGCTGTTTGACTTTTGTCTTTTGTTTACCAATCGCGCTGAGAGAAACACCCGAATAATTTCCTTCTACTGGACGTTACTACGATGCTGGTTCTTTTCTCGCCTTCGCCTTTCAGTTTTTCCAGAAGACTTGGCATCTGACGGGCCCTGTGGAGGACGCCCCCCAAGGTCAGGTGTCCCAGGACACGGGGGACACAGGTCTGCATGCGGGCAAGTCCCGGGACACCTGCTGGGGAGGGTCACATCCCACCTTCGGGAGAAACGCAGTCCCGAGGTGGGACGAGGACAGAACTCAGTGCTGGTCCTGCGGGGTCCCCTTGGACCTGTCCCAAGCCCAGGCAGGGCGGTGCCCTGGGAAAGAGGCCCGGAGAGCGTGCGGCAGCCCCTTCTCCAGTGCGCTGCAGGTGGGCCTGGGGCAGCCGTCCTGGGCCAGAGACCGGGGCGCCTGCAGGAGGCCCGCGGGCGGCCAGCAGCCTGGCTGCAGGAACCTGGGGGGCAGGTGCGCTCTCTGTCCACTGAAACCCGAACGGCGTTTGAGCGCCCTCGGTAATGAGGGCAGGAGTCCAATTCAAGGCTCTGCGTTTCTCTTCAGCTATCAGAGTCAGTCCGTTTGATTTTTCAGGATGCATTTTGTTACGCTTTTCCCCATCTTTTAATTCCTTTCTGAAATTTTTTTTCTCCAGCCTCCTGTTCCTCAAGCCTGAAGAACCTCCTTATGTTTTCGTTGTAGTTTAGCTCAACTGGCAACCAAGTGTCTCTGTGGCTCCTTGACTTAAAAGTGGCTTTATTTCTCTGTCATTCCTGAAGGGTAGTTTTGCTGGGTGGTTTTTATGCTTTTATTTTTCCTGTCAGCGCATTAAAGATGCTGTTTCGCAGACTGCTGTTCCTGATGGGTTTTGATGAGAAATCCGGTCCTTAAATCGTTGTCCTGCACTGTGTAGTGGGGTTGGGATATCTTTGGATTTGGCAGTTTGATTGTTATGTGTCTCGATGCATGATTTTCTTAGCATGTATCTTATTTGAAGTGTTCTGGACTGCCAGATTCTATAAGGTGATGTATACCATCAAAGTTAGGATCCTTTCACATGTTATTTCTTCAAATACATGTCTGCCCTACTTCTTTTACCCTTTCCCTGTGGGAGACAGTACCACTGACTCTAGACCTTTCGCCATTGGTCGGTAGCTCCCTGAGTCCTGTTCCGTGTCTTTTTTATCATTTGTCTCTTCTGTTCCTGAGCTCGAGTAATTTCAGTTGCTGTATCTTCATGCTTATTGACGCATTCCTGTTATGTATGTATTCTGTTACTGAGCCTGTTCAGTGGATTTTTATTTAGAATAGTGTACTTTTCAGTTTAAAAATGTTCACTTTGTCATTTTTCATACTTTCACTGAATTTCCTATCTCTCTGTTCATTTCGGGTGCATTTGTTATAGAAGTTACAGCTAATGGTCACATCATAAAGTCCTTGAGTCATAATTCCAGGGTTGGGTCAGTTGGGCTTGGCATCTCTGGGTCATCTTTTCCTGGAAACGGGCCCGTTTTCCCATATCTCCCTGTGCCAGCTCATTCCGTGTGGAACGCTGGCCCCTGTTTCCGACAGGCTGTGTGGGTGCTCGTTCCTAGTCTAGGTTTCTCGGGAATGCGGATGGCACCGGGCTGGCTGCCTGGAGAGCAGGGCCAGCCCTGCCTTGCGGGGGTGGTGTGAGTTGAAGGTCAGGCCTCCCTGCGTTTGCTCGGCTGGTCCGGGCACGTTTCGTGCTTACATGTTCAGAGGTTCAGCTGAGCGTCCTGTGATCAGAGCGCCCTTCTTACTCTCCGAGAGATGCGCCCACCAGTTCCCTTTCCTCCTCATCTGGCAGCGTCTGTGCTGGCCAGTTACACATGGGCGTGTCCCAACCAATGCTTTTGAATGTCAATGAGCTGAATTGACCTTAGGCAAACCTTGCCTATTGTTGGTCCCTCAGAGAGGATGATATAGTAATATTTTTTGAAAGCTGTTCCTGTAACTTAGATAAAAACTTACTTTTTAAAAGGTATGAAGAAGTCATGCTTCAGGCAATGACTGACTAGGAGATTTCCAAACAGCATGTTTGCTGAGAACAGCTATATAAGCTAGGAAAATACCGGGCGTGGCAAAAAAGTGGGCTTACATTTGTGAGTATGCAAAACACAGAGTTTGTTCTTGTGTTGTTGGCAGACACAATGGTTAAGAAGATTGTAACTCAGGATTTTGAAAACTAATTAGAAAATTCAAAGCAGAGTTTTAAGGAGTGTTATAAAATTCAAGTAGCATAGATAACAAAGAAAAATATACCGATATATGTCATAGCTGCTGAAAAGCAAAGATAAATTATAAATCACAACAGCAGCTAGAGAGCTATTATCAGTTCAGCTCAGTCTCATCAAAATCCCAGCATGATTTTTTGGGGAAAAAATCATGAACTAATTTTAAAATTAAAATGGAATTTCAAAGGCTACACGCACAGACACTTTTTTAATGAACAAAGTTGAAAGGCGTATATGCCTTGCTTTTGAGAATCACGGTAAAGGCACATTAATTAAGCCTGCAGCATTGGTATGATAATTGACGAATAGATCGGAAGAGCCGAGTCAAGGGTTCTGATATAGACCTGTGTATACAGTCGACTATTTTCAACCCAGATGCCAGGGGAAATCCATGGGAAAGGAAAGCCTTTAACAAACAATGCTGGATCAGTTCCACACACCCAAATCAGAGTGACTCACTCTGGTTCGAAGGGCTATACATAAACTTCTCAACTGTAAATCTCCTCTAAGAAAACCAGAAAATGTCTTTGTCAGCTTGAGTAGGCAAAGATTTATTGGACAAAGCACAAAAAGGATTAGCCATTACAAAAATTGGTAATTTGTACTTTATCAACATTAAAAAGAAAACATGTGTTTATCCAAAAGAACTATATTAAGAAAATGAATAAACAAGCCACAGACTGAGACAAATTATTTCCAATGCATTAACCTGAAAGGGTTTTTATCCAGAATTATATAAAGGACTTTTACAACTCAAAGTTATAAAGACAACCTAATAAAAAGGTAAAACTTCTTAACAGACACTTCCCAGAAGGAGATATAAGAATGACCAATAAACTCAAATGCTCAGCATCATTAATCATCCAAGAAATACAAACTAAAACAGCACACGGTGCAATTTCATACCCACTAGAATGGAGAAGATTAAGAGAGCCAATGCTAAGTGTTGGCAAGCGTGTGGGACTATTGTAACTCCCATAAAGGCTGGTGGGAAGGTAGAATAGCACAGATACTTTGAATAACTGCTTGGCAGTTTTTAATAACGTTAAACATACATTCTGCCCGAGACCTAAGGATTCCATTCTAGGTATTTACCCAAGATAAATAAAAACATATGTCCACAAAAAAGATTTATAAAAACGCGCATTGCGTGTCATCAGAATAGCCCCAGATTTGAAGTGGCCGAGGTGCCCCCCGAACCAGAGAGTGGGATGAAGTTCGCGGTGCATGCGTGTGGCGGATGGTGCTCGACATGGGGGAGAGACGCAGCCACGCGAACCCCACGACTTCAGGGATGAGCCCCGTGGGCACGACATTCAGCCCGAGGAGCCAGGTACAGGGGGTTCTGTGCCGTCGAACGTCGCGTATTTGCAGCCCAAGTCCGGGACTGCGGTGACAGAGAACAAGATGGCAATGCTTCCCGTGGGAGTGGGAGCGTGAGTGGAAA
Organism: Trachops cirrhosus; assembly: GCA_028533065.1. Taxonomy (NCBI): domain Eukaryota; kingdom Metazoa; phylum Chordata; class Mammalia; order Chiroptera; family Phyllostomidae; genus Trachops; species Trachops cirrhosus. The sequence goes on from CM052544.1 coordinate 431,868, forward strand.
AAGGCCAGCGAACACTGTCTGGCCTCGTGCAAATGTGCTGTGCCGTATTTTGTTTGGGTATTAACTATGTGAATGAATAAATTTGTTAAAATTCATCGAACTGAACCGTTAGGATCTGTGCATTTTATTGCATTTTATTGCACATATATCTCGTTAAACAAGGAACCCAATGAGCTGTCACAATGTGTAAGAATGCCCCAAATTAAAAACAAAACAAGCACGGAACGCTAAGCGTTGCGGGGCTGTGGGCCTGCGGAGACACGCATGCAGTGTTTTTTTCGGGGGCAGTGGGCGCAGGCCGTCTGGGGACCAGCAGCGGAAGACCCACCGAGACGCGTCCCAGGGATTCTGCCTGCAGCTTCATTCCAAAAAGCAGCGAGTAGCAAGGGCCAGAGGGGGTTGTTTATAACCATATCACTTGGATAGCAAAGCTCGCGGGATAGACATACAGGACAAGGAAGACCTCCCTCCATTCTATGCAACGACTTGGGACAATCTCGTCGCCGCGACGTTTTGTGAAAGAAACCCAGAAAGAACACATGCTGTGTGTGTCCATTCATATACGCTTCAAAAGTAACTAATTTTCGGTGTGCATGTTCCGCGTGTGCGTTTTATTTCAGTTTCCAAAACTGTGTTTCCAGAGAGAAGGGAGGGGACGGTGGGACGGGCTTCCGATGAGAGGGGCGTGGTTCAGGCCAGGGGCGTGGCTCAGGAGAGAGGGTGGGTGAGGAAGGGGCGGGGTTGAGGGAAGGGGGCGGGGTTCGGTGAGGGGCGTGGCTCAGGGGAGAGGGTGGGGTGAGGGAAGGGGCGGGGTCGAGGAGGGGGCGGGGTTCAGTGAGGGGGCGGGGCGGGCACCTGAGTCACAGACCGCAGAGTCTGCACTTGCACGGTCAGTGTCTCCTCTCCTTGTTCAGTTTCATTCTTCACTGATTTCCACTCCATTCTGCCCAGGATAACGTCTCAAATGTGCAGCCCATGGAAATACTCTGTTCCTCCCGCCCGTCTGCGTCCCAGCTTGTGCAGCTCACCAGTGTCGCGTTATGGCCTTATCTTGCCGCGGAATGCTCTGTGCGACACAGGCGCCGCTTTCCGTGCTCGCTTTCACAGCTGGGCAGGTGTTCGCGCCTCCGAAGCCGGCGCCGGCGTCCCGCGGGGCTTTCACCGCCTGCAAACCCCTTCAGCCGCTGTGCAAGCGCACCGACCTCCGTGAGCCACCGGTAAAGGTGCGATTAACGTGCACCTTTCTGAAATGGGATACAGACAGGCTCTTAAGAGTCGCGGTTAAGTAGATCATTAACGTACTTCCTTTATGCATAGTTTTACTCGCAAGAAGCCGCCGTGGCCTCAGGTTGTTGCTGACATCCAGACGTGTCCTCCGGTGCCGCCGTGTGACTGATGAGACCAGTACCCAGCTTGGCGAGGAGGGGGCGGCCCCGCAGCCACCGGCCCCAGGCGCTCTTCTGAAACTCCGGTTTGGAAACAGGGATGACGCTGTAGCATTCGGAACAGGGCTTTCCTTTTGATGGGTTTTTTTCATGTGTACATTTTAATGGGGGGAATAATTTCCGTCTTAGATATGTGCATGTACAGACAAATGCAAACATTTGTAGCCAGCAAACAGATGTGAGTGTTGTAGAAAATTACAGCAGCTATCAACGCCACCAGAGGCTCTTGTACTGCGCCCCACCCAGACAATCGCTGACACTTTGCACTGATGGTGATTTCCACCACAAAGCCCCGTAGCATGTAAACTCCATGTTCGGCTCCCTTTTGCACATGAGAACACGGAGTCTGCGGGAGTTAAAGGGCCGCCTGCAGATGCTGCTCACGGCTGTTCGTGTAGACCCGTGACAGCCTGTGGGCTAAAGCCGGCTGCTGTGTTAATAAAGTTTTATTGGCACAGGCCCACAGTTCCACCTCCACACCGGCAACTAGGATTCCCCGCAGCAGCGTGGACCTGAGCAGTGGCCACTGCAGCCCCGGCCTAGAAGGTGCCTCTTTCCTCACTCAGTCCATCTGGGGGTGGACCTCAGCACACACGCACATTCAGTCTGAGACGACGAGGAAGTGAGTGTGTTGTCAATCAGGGTTCACGTCAGGGACATTCGTTTACGATCGCCGTGTTGGAATCACGATTTTTCTGTGGCAGGAGTGTGAACCTCAGCCCGCCTGGCTGTCTGGAATTTTTTCTGTCCTCACATGTGTTCTGATGCTTTGTTTGCAAGTCTGGGGTTTTTGGGGGAGCTTCCTGGAGCATTCTGTCAGGGGCCACACTGTGCAATAAATGTGTGTCTGAAATGGGGAGCAATCACAAGTCAGTCTATTTGTATGATAATCATACGCTTAAAAATAAATAGGCAACCCTCCTCCTGAAAACCAGAATGACACTTTCAGGAAGCCAGAGAGTTCATTAGGCTCTTTTAACGAGCTAACAAATAACATTGCCCCATTACAGTCTTCCGCCGGGAACCCTAAAACAGAAAATTAAGCGTTTTGTGTCGCAGCCTGCTCTCGGCGGGTGTGACACGCAGCAAATCCTGCTCGCAACGGCAGCGTTAGGGACGAAACTGCGGGTGGGATGCCTCAAAATCGCATTTGGAAAGAACTGTAAGAGTCTTTTTTCCACATGTTAAGTGTTGATTTGAACCAGGTGGCGTGTGTGTCTTTCTGAGTTCCTGAGGGGACTCTCCGAGCCTCATGGAACCGAGGTCCCCGCGGGCGCTTCCCCAGATCCTGGCGCCCAGACTGGAAGTGTGTCTCTGCCTCGCGACCCGATCACAGTAGCCTGTGACTGATGCGGCTCTGGTAAAGGGTCAGCTGCCAGGAATTACGGTCCTCACTCTTTCCTGTGCTTCCAAGTCGCCCGAGAATCCTGTCACGGTGCTGAGGCAGGGGGTCCCGACTGTGCCTGTGTGTCTCTAACCAGGTGTCAGGGCGCGCCCCGCCGGGTCCCGCTGCCAGTGAGCACCGCCTGGCACCTGCCGCTGTGATGCACAGCAGTGTGGTTGGTGGGATGGAGGAGCTGAATGCTCAGTTGCACAACCTGTGAATTCGGTGTCGCTGTGACCAGTGGGACCCTCTTGGGCAGGCAGAATAATGCAAACCCTGCTGGCCCCCTTCGGCTTGGAGCCCTCCGGGCCCCCACCCCACCCCACCCCACCCCACTGCGTTTGTCAGAACTAGAGACATTCTTACGCAGGCAGCTGCCACCTCTGTGTCCTCCTCCCTCAGTGGCCCCTCCCCCAGGTCCCCTGCCATCCCTTCCCTCTGCTGGAGCCCCTCCCAGAGCCCGTGTTCTCCATCGCCCTTCCCGCCGGGAGTCCGAGTTCCCTGCGCGTCCCCCACTGATGTCTGCGCTCCGCCGGGCTGCGGCAGCTCAGACAGCGGCAGGTCTGCTTCTGCGCATCGCGTGTCCCTGGGACACTCGAGGGAGCGGCACCGAGCAGGTGCCGGCCCTGTGTCTGCGGAGGGAGAACGGTGAGAGTACCTGCTGGTGCCCTTCTCAGACTGCTAGGGGCACTTGTTGAAACCGAGCCAGTCCTGACGCGGGAGTTGTCTCAGACTCGGTGCTCACGACAGCTGTGGCGGGGAGAGGGTCACACTGGTGCGTCTTAGTTTGCTTTGGGGACCGGGCGGTGAGCAGAGGTTTGGCCACTCTGTCCCAGGACTAAGAAGAAGCCAGCCTCCGGCCCCCACACCTTCTGCCTCCACAGCACCTGCAGAATCCACAAGCATCGGGTCCCAAGGAAAGAAATTCCAGTGAAGTGCAGTGCTCAGTGTGGGGAAGGAGCAGGTTGTCCTGCAGGGGTGAGGGAAACTGCGGTGCAAGGGCCTGGACGCTGCATCTGTGAGCTGGACACCAACTAGCTCTGCTGTTTAAAGGAGAACAGCGACCTGCTCCAGGTGAAGGGAGCCCGTCGGCCAGCAAGGCCCTTTGCCCTGTGGAAGCCGAGCGAGGGCTGCGGGGACAAGGGGTGCCCAGCCCTGCGGCCCAGCCGAGGGAAGGTGCCCGGCTGGTGGTGGGCTGGGACGAGGCAGCCCGTGTGGCCCTGCTTGCTCAGGAGAGGCAGGGTCCCCTGTTCCAGAAGGGACTCAAGCTCGTGACCAAAGCTGGGTCCTGCTGAGGGGACGCTGCCCCGTGCCCAGTGCTCAGCCCGGCGGCCAGTTCTGCTCCCCAGCAGCTCCACAGGGCCTCTGGCACCCGACCACCCAGATTCAGCCACTCTGACCACCTGTCCAGGTACCAGCGGGGGCGGGTGGGGGTCACTGAAGAGCGAGATCGTCTTGTTTCTCACCCATGACACAGAGGCCGGGTCATGACGGTAACCACTTCCCAGTGCTGCCACCAGAGGCGAGTGAAGGACATACTGGCAAAGCCTGGGACCCTGGTGGTGGCG
>CM052544.1:436764-454589 GCA_028533065.1 Trachops cirrhosus
GCACAGTGTCTTGGCACTATTGACATCTGGGCCACATCATCCTTTGTGGGGGGCTGTCTTCTGCATTGGAGGGTGTTTAGCAGCACCCCGGCCTCTCCCCACTGGAAGCCGAGAGAGGGAGAGAGCCAATGTCCTCAAACTATCCCAATCGGTGAAGTTATTGGTGAAAATGAAAAAGGCGTCTTTCACGGGAACACGTAACGGTCTTCTTGGCCCACCGGGAACCTGGGAGGCATGGACGGAGCTCCCCATGGACGGAGCGAGGTGTGTGTCTGGGCCCCTGCCACCGCCTGCCCAGGGCTGCTGGGAGTGACTTCCTTCCTCTGGGACAAGGAGGCGCCTTTCCTGGGAGAGTTGGAGCAAGAAGGGGGTCAAGGCATCCTTTCCTGGAGGTGGTGTTTCTTAAGAGCCTTTGATTCAAAGTAGTCAGTATGCCCAAGTGGAAAAATCGATTCGGGGTGACGCGGTCTGGTTTCCTGCCATACCTCGCACCCAGCAATGGAAAACAGCGACAGAAAGAGGCTGCTGCTCCCCCTCGCAGAATCACGGAACGTTCGGCTACTTTGTGTCCAGTGCTTTACTAGTTGGAGGCTGAAATAAAAGTACAATGTTGCACTAGTCAGGCACCGTTTTGATGTTTCGATGCTCCGATGCTGTTGTTCAGCGAGAGGAGCCAGGAACCGAGATGGAAATGTAACACGATCTTTCCCACCCAAAGCCGGAGAGCACTTCCTGGGAAGGCTCCTGCACCCCCCAGCCAGGCAGGCCCCACTGCCTCATCGGCACTTCAGTCCTCGGGCTACAGACAGAGGACACCCAGCAAGCTCCTTCCAACGTGCCTTCCTGTTCCGTTCTCTGCTTTGAAGGAATTTTTTTGATTCTCTGCTTTGAAGGAAAGAGGGTGTGAGGGTATTGGAGGCAGGGTTAAACTGTGGGTTCTTTCCTCGTGAAAAAGACCCCCAAATATTACTGGCTCATAAAATGAATGAGGTTATGGGAAAACGTGAAAGTACTTTTCAGTCATGCCGTTCCCTTTGCAAACGAAGACGGCCCTTCGTGAGACCCGGCGGCTAACCTGGGCCGGCCGAGGCCATCGGCCTGGAAAAGAGTGGTTGGAAGACAGAAGAATGTTCTTCTCCCTGTAACTGGGCAGGCGTGTCTGCTGCGCCCCCAACCCCGCTGAAGCTCCGCTTGCTCAGTCCTAAAGCGGAGCATTCGAATCCGAGACCAAAAGTAGAGAAACAAACGCCCGCCAGCTGTAATCTGTCGCAGCTGTGAAGTCCCAGATGATAGATCGCATTTCACTGGACAGTGTTTGGGGGCGGGAGACAAAACTTTGTTGATTTTTTTTAATGCTAATCAGTTCTGGAAAATCCAGGACAGAAACATTCCCCTGAGCTGAAAGAAGCAACTGGTGTTTCAGTGGCGAGGAGGCCGCAGAGGCCCGGGCAGGGGTCTCCGGGCGCGACGCGCACAGCGGCCGGTGGGCCGGCACCGGCGGGGTCCGGGCGGCTTCCTGCAGAGCTGGCCGGGCGCCTGTGGGAGCCGCTGCCGGTGGGCGGCCGGGCTGCGGGCTCCGAACCCTCTCCACTGCCCGAGCTCCGCCTTTGACAAAGTACTTGCCGTGGGTTTTTCATAGCAAAGCAGTTTTTGTAACAATATTACATAAATAAATAGGTCTCTTCCAAAGCTATATGTTATCTTAAGTAATCTGTCGTTATAGATTCTTTTCCTGTAATAGGAAAGTTAATAGGAGATGTGTGTGGTTGCCATAGCAACACACACAAGTGCATTTCTCTTGAAAGGAAGCCTGTGATTAATTTGTCTTTTAATCTCTTTTATTGTAAGAATGTCCATGAAATGCAGTAACAGAGTTCTGTGGTCCTAATAATTTTCTTTCTTTTACTTCAACCCTCTAAATAATCTTTTCACATTAAAAAATGTTAATTAGTAGAATTATTTTGAACTTGAGGAAAAAATATGTATATCTTCTTTAAAAAGTACGAAAGACTTCTAAAAGAGTCAGAGTCCTTTGTATTATTTTACATGTTACGGAGTTCATTAATGTTTCACCCAAACGAATTTTAAACTTAAGAGTCTTTTATGACTTCACGTAATGCTCTTATTTAAAGTAAAAGCATTCAGCTTAAGGAGGTAAATGTACCATTGCCTCAGAATGCATTAACATATTTTTCTTTGCTATCACGTGTTATTTGGCTTAAAGCTTCCTGGACAAGTGTCTCTGTCTCTGTGCAATCACACAGATTGCTCTCGAGGAGCCCGCTCTGGAGTCTTCACGGGATAACGTGAGGCGGTTCTCCAAGGCCTCCCTGGCCCGACATTGGCCTCCATCTCGGACCCTGGCTGCAGACGGAAGGCCAGGCCAGGGACGTGGGGCAGGGGCCCGTGGGGCAGTGCGGAGGAGAGCTGGGGACGCGGGGCCGGTGTGCAGGGGGCGGGTGGCCGCTGCCCCAGCCTGGCGATCGCCACTGTGTGGGGTGGGCCCCTGTCTTCCCCCCGATTTCCAGAGAGAAGGCAGGATTCCGAGTGCGGCGCACCGGGCCCTGAGTAGACTGCTCACACCAGAGTTTGGGAGTCAGGTAAGATAGGTGTTACCTGTGTCGTTGCTTAAGTTTTTGCTTGTTTTTTTTTTTTTTTGTTTTAGTGATAGGGGCACCGCTTTGCCCGAGGGTCTTCCCGCTCCGCATTGCAGGCTGTCTTAGAAAGGCAGCTTCCATGAAAAGGCAGCCTCTTCATCTAAGTCCGGACTGGCTCTCCCGATTCGCAGTCCCCAGAGACTTCAGTCCTGCGTGGGGGACCCCAGTACGACACGTGTGGCGTCAAGGTGTCCTCAGACGGTGCCTGGACGTGGGGACGAGGGTTCGGCCGACCTCGTCTCTCCAGTTGCCCTGGTTGCATCCCTTCCAGGACAGCCGCTGATTCACGCTCGCCTGGATTCCACCCTTCCCAGAATTGTTTGTTCTATTCCTCTACTGTCTCCTTCCATCTCTCTGCCTGCCTGCCCCCACCCTGCCCACCTGCCTCGGTTTGCAGTCTCCAGGGTGGGCTTCCGTTGTCGGCAGTGAGACGCGTGTGGAAATCACCGTGACGAATTCGTGGGTCATGTCTCCGATTCTGACTGACATCACCATTTTAGAAACCCTGAGGACATCAGCGTTTCATGAGGAGGGAGCCGGAAAGCAGGGCAAGGAGATCAAGGGGACGGGGTTGACAGTTTTCTCTGTGCCGACAAGCACGGGCCATTTCAATAAGGACCTCGGAACCGGTCAGGTGATGGCCGGATGGGCACCATCCTGGTTTGATGGTAGAAGGTCAGCAAACCCCCCAGAGCTGGGAGGCCTGAAGGTCGGAGTCTGCATCTTCTGAGGTCAGTCCCTCGGATTCCTGTACAAACAGGCTGTTCTTCCAGAAGCTGAGTGTCAGCGTGAGCATGTTACAGAAACAAGATTGAATGAATGGTCGGGTGGGTCACAGCCCCCACGGCTACAGCGCTCCCTCCCGTGCTGTGGCTCCTCAGAGTTTGGTCCAGTCCAGAGAAATACGCACGAGGTTTCCAATGGGACGCTCTCGGTGACAGGAAACCAGATCTGGGCTTGCATCGCTCTCAGGCACAGCTGGGAGCCCGCAGGTCCAAAGGGACAGCACCGCCTCGGCTGTCTGCTCTTGTCTTCCTCTCGGCGGCACTTCCTGAGCCGTCTTTTTCTTAAGTGGCTTCACGTTCACAGCCTCCAGACGGCCCACCACCAGCAGCTCCAAGCCCGGCGTCCCCAGCAATGGTGTCCAAGAGCCAGCAGGGAGAGAGGGGTCCTGGGTCCTGGGATCTCCAGTTCTTCTTGAACAGTGAGTAATTGCTCAGACGCCGTCACTGTCCATGGGTCGGGGTGGCACCCCGTGACCACCTCTGGGCCCGTCCGTTATCAACCAGGACACTGGGAATACTAACCGGTTGTGAGCCGTTAGGATGTGCTAGGTGACTTTGCTGCGGTGCAGGGAGGGACTCACTCCGACTGAGCTGCCAGGCCCCCGACCCCTGAACCAGCGTTAACAAGAAGAGGGGTGTCGGGGTGTGCGGTCAGCCAGATGCCTGCTGCATGGACGCAGCTGCGACTCAGGGTGTTCAGTGCCCTGGGAGATGCGTGTGCAAAAGCCTCTAAAATTCTGCACAACAATCTGAGGGTGAAAAACCTTAACTTTTTTTTGCTAAGCTGATTAGGGAGCTGACATAAGTGTGACAGGAACTCACAGAAGGCTGAACAAATCTAAAACTGTGGCCAGTTTTTATCAAAACATCGTGCCTTTGTTAAGAAAAACCCTCAATTCCTGGGGAGTGAAAAGAACATTAGAAAAAGAAAAAAAGGAGGTTTCTTCCTCTGTTCTATTTCTGAGTCTCTGTCAGTGGTTCCTGTCATTTCACCGTCTCCAGAATCTGGAGGAGAATTCTTAACCTCTTGAGTGAGTTGATTAGGAATCTTAATGAGATTAATGTGTGAAAACCATTTGTGAACCACAGTTTGTGATTGCGTTTCCTATGGAAATGTATCTGTTAACGTGCATATATCACACCTGTCTGTCCGTCCACCCATCCGTCTTTCTCTGTCTTCAGCATATTCAGTCGATATCAAGGCACACCCCTCCTTCCGCAATTTCCTCTTGTTAATTCCACGTAATGAAATTCCATTTAGCAGGCTGCCTGCGGTCAATCCCATCATAACTCTCAGAAAATCAAAGCTGTTAAAAAGGGAATAAAATCAAACCGATGCTTCAGCCAGAGAGAATTCGTGCATCTAAATGGGGCATTAGCACCTCGGGTTCAGAGACAGGAGGGCGCGTCTGAGCGTCAGCTGCCTGTGGTGCCTCTGAGGAAGCGTCTGCAGTCCTCGCCTGCTCCGTGCCTTCTCGGAGTTTGGGGTGCGGTTTACCTCCCAGCAGGCACTGGCTTTAGCGCTCCGACAGTGCGTGCTGGTCGCGGGCGCGCTGAGGAAGGGCCCCCGGGCCCCGGGTGAGGCCTGCCCTCTCCGAGCCCTTGGAGTGGGTGTTGTCTCCATCGCTGCTTTCTCCGACCGGCCAGAGCTGTCCCCGCGATGTTGGGGAGACCAGGAGCTTACACCCCTGCCCGGAAGTCCACAGCCACCAGGCAAAACCTCGCACATGCACCCGCCCCCCACCCACCGTGAGTTCCGTCTCCTCACTCTTTAAAACTGGGGTGTCACCGACACACTACGGTGCATTAGCTGTGGGTGCGTCTGCGTGGACTGCGGAATGATCCCTGCGGTCTGTCCAGGGGACACAGTCACCACTCCGTCACGATGTCTCCTTCTGATGGGAGCTTTTACGAGACACTCTCGGCATCCTTCCCACGGCCCACACAGCAGCGCCGGTGACCGCGGCGGGCCTTGCCCCCGGGGCCTGTAGGTTTGTGACGGGGAGCCTGCTCTGTCTGTCCCCTTCACCCGCCTCGCCCACCCCACCCCACCTCTGGCGACCACCCGTCTGTTCTCTGCGTGTCTTCAGAGGCCACATGTGACCGAGGTCCTACCTGCCGTGTCCCTCTTTCTCTGACTTATGTCACTGAGCATAGATGCCCGCACGGTCCGTCCATTTGCAAATGGCTGGATTTCTGTCTTTTTATGGCAGAGCTTTTTAATTCCACTCACCCGTGGACGGGCACCTGGCTTGTTTTCCTATCCTGGCGATTGTAAGTAATGCAGTGAACACAGGGGTGCGTGTGTCTTCTCAAGTTAGCGTTTCTGCTTTTGGGGGTGAATACCCGTACTTTGATTTTCTGGATCATAAGGCACATCCGTGTTTTATTTTTTGAGGAAGGGCCACCGTGCCGTCCACAGAGGCCACGCCAGTCCGCACGCCCCCTGACGGTCCCTAGGGTCCCCCTCTCTCCACGTCCCGCCAGCACTCGTCATCCGGGGATTTACTGACGCAGCCGTTCCGACAGGTGTGAGGGACGTCCCCTGTGGCTTTGTTTGCATCTCTCTGACGATCGGTGGTTTCCCATCGTCTCCTGTGTCTGTTGGCCATCTGTGTGCCCTTCGGAAAAATGTCCTTCCAGGTCCTTCTGCCCATTTTTTAATCAGAGTTTTTTGTTGTTGTTTTTGTTGTTTCATTGTTTTGCTTTTGCTACTGAGTTTAGGAGCTTTTTATACAATGTGGATAATACCCCCTCGCAGAACTGCGATTCGCAGACTGTTCTCCCACTCAGCGGGCCGCCTGTGTGCCTTGTTGATGGCTTCCTCTGCCGTGTAGGAGCTTTTTAGTCCGAGGAACCCACTCGGCCGTTGTTGTTTTTATCGTCTGTGCCTGGGACGGCGGACCCCAAACGCCGTTTCCAGGGTGGGGGGCCTTACCAGCCACGTTTTCTTCTAAGAGTTCCGTGGTTTTGGGTCTCACATTCGTGTTTGTAGTTTACTCAAATCTGGTTCTTATTGGAAAACACTTAAAAAAAATCTTAGAGCCCGCAGCTTTTCTTGGGGTGTTAACGAGGGGAAAAGAGGAGCCTGAATTGATTGGCTTCTGTTTGAAATGCAGTTAAGGTGCACGGGCCGTGGGCACTGCGGACGCCCGAGTGACATCAGCGGACCCGCTCTGCCTTGTTCTCTGTGCCCGTCCGTCCTCTGCGGTCAGCCCGAGTGCCCGTGGACATCCCAGCGGCCCTGACAGGCACCCTCGTGGCTCTGACCGCAGCAAACCCCCTCCTCTTCCCTCACAGCCCCACCCGAGGCCCCCGGGGTGGGGGGCACGGGCAGCGAGGGCCAGGCCGGATTCACACGCTCACCGAGAGCTCGGTGAGGCCGCAGCCCAGCCCGAGCAAGGGAGCGGAAAGGGGAGGGTGAGGGGTCCCTCCAGGAGGTGGGGACTCTTTACAAAAGAAGGCGAGTGGGTGCTGGGAGGCCCCTCACTGAGGTGGCCCTGGGCACCAGACCGGCTGTCCGCCACCGCCCGTTTCTCCAGCCCCTCTGGTGGTACCAGCTCCCCTGCAGACGCCCACGAGCTTCCTGACGGGCCACCTGAGGCAGCCTCAGCCCAGACCCCGGTTCCCTGCTCACGGGAAGCTCCCCAGCCCTCCAGCAAGCGGGACCTAGAGACGCAAGGCAGGTGACCCTCCCGGCTCACCTCGATCAGGGCGGGGCGGGGCCAATGGACTCATGCTCTGCCTGTGTCCCCCAGCCTCCCTCAGGGCAGACTGTTAGTGTCCGTCTCTCCCCCTCTCTCAGTCCTGCTATGCGCGTCACCCTCCCTGCAACTGCCTCAGCACCTCCCCCGGGGAAACCCAGGCCGAGGCTTGCACCCGAATCAGCCCAGCCCGGGTGGACGTCCCCTCCGTGGTCCCGGGCTTGGGGGGGTTCCTGGAGTTGGAACCGCCCACGGGGCTGCTGTGCGCGCCACCACCCCCACCCAGGTCCCGAGACACTCGCACGGGCCTTCCTCCAGTGCACACCCGCTGCCCAGTCTCAGCGCGTGTGCACGAGTGCGAGTCCACGCCCACCTGGACAGTGACATCGCCTCGTCCTTCGAAGTGTCGGCTGCTCCCACAGACGTCCCCACAAAGGTGGCCCCTGCAGACACTTCCCGCCCGTGTGGCTGGTCATGTTGACGGCACAGGATGGCTTTAATGTTTGTTTTCTGACTCGCTCACAGGGCGAGCACATTCCAGTTAGTTTGTTGGCCGTTTGGATTGGTTCTTTTATGAAATGTCCACTCAGTTCTTCTGTGGGCTCTTTCCCACTTGCTTGTCTGCCATTTCCCCCCCATGGGGGGCCCACCTTGGGCTTCGTGAGGCTCCTTTGTCTGGGACTCACACAGCTGTCCCCTGGGCTTCGCTTTCGCTCTCAGCTCCGTTGACTTTCGAGTGAAGAACTTAACGTCGTGTTCCTTGCTGTCCCCTACAACGCAGGGACGTGGCCGGGTCTCCAGGGCCGCGCACCCAGCGGGCGGCTCGCCTGTGGGATGCACGAGGAGCCCCCGGCTCAGCAGCCCCCCTAACCGCGCGGCGGCTCAGTGAGGAGCCCGGTGCCGACACCGTGCCCACGGTCCCTGGGCTCCTTCCACCTGCCCCCCCAGCCCGGGAAGGGAAAGGCCGGGCGGCCGCCGTGCACGGGTGGCGGCTGGGCCCTGGTCCGCGGCCCGTGTGGCTGGTCCCCCCGGCAGACAGAGACGTCTCCCGTGCCCAAGCGTGAGGATGTGCCAGTGTTCGGCCTCATTTTTTCTGCTTCCTGACGGGAAATCACTGAGTCCTCTCGGGCTGAAAATTGAAAGTTAAGGAGCCGGTGAAAACAGCAGCGTGGTCTCCACGCTCAGGGGCCTGGCTCCCGGCCGCCTCGCGCCCCGGGCGCGGGACGTGTGGTGTCCACGCGTCGTATCAGCTCTCCCCGCCCCATCCCTCTGCACCCACTCGGGCAAGTGACAGGTGTGGTGTCGGGACCAAGGGCGACCCATCAGTCACAGGTTCTCTTGTCCCTGGAACTTGGTTCAGCCGCGGCCTCTGGCCCGCAGCCCAACAGCCCATAACGTACGAGTGTGTGTGAAGGAAGCAATTCCGCCCCGCGAGGACCGCTGTAAATAAGAGATCCGGATCCTCATTGACCCAGCGCCGAATTCCACTTTCCTCCTTTTCTTGTCACTGCTGATGTTGTCTGCACAAGTCAGCCAGCCGGGCCCCAGAGAGGCGCCCGATGGGAGAAACGCAGTGACTGCCCAGGACGAACCCTCGGCATTTTCTGATGGAGGGAGTTAGTACAACAGAAATGGGATACGTCCACATTTTACTACTCAGTTTGTTTGTTTTTTTTTGCTTGTGAAAGGAACGGCTTTGGAGACGAGGGCGCGCTGGGCACCGGCGGCAGGACAGGGAGATGCGAGGCTGACGAAGGCCTGGGAGGACGGCTGGGCTCAGAGGGGCTCACGGTTGGGCACTCACGGTGCTCGGAAGACGAAGGTGCCCCCCGCTCAGAGACACCCCTGGAGCGGGCTGAGGGACTCCCCCAAGATGGGCGCTCAGGGAAGGACGCGAGCCTGACTCCTGGGCGGACGACCTCCGCAGCCGAGACTCCGCAGCCGCTGATCACACGCCACCGGCGTTATTTTCATCTCCCGGTGTGATGTGGCTGAGAGTTTCCTGACGGCCTGTGAGAGGAAAGGCAATTGCTGCAGGCGAGGAGACCGGGGCAGAGCACCCCGGTGACCTGTCCCCGGGGACCCGGGCGCTCCAGCGAGCTGTGGCTGGAGTCGGACCCGGGGCCCGGAGCCCCCGCTTCTCACACGCAGACCGTGGCTCCAGCCATGACCAGCAGTGGCTCCTGATCTGACAACCTAATGACTGGGGAGCACAGGGGCCTCATTAAAGGTGATCACAAGGCACAGCTCGGTCCTCCAGGGTCACATCTCACTGAGTGCTCTGCTGGGTCTTCACCTCCAGCCTGTCACTTCTTGTCCACACACGGCCCCCTGCCTCCCACACAGACCCCCCACCAACTCTCCCTCTGCAACTGGGGACAGCCCCTCCAAGGAGAGTTTGCAGGGAACCGGGGGTAAGACAGACAGACAGATAGGTATCGCATGGCTCAGAAATCTCTGAGTTTGTCAGAGAAGCTTGTCAGGTGGCACTCACGTCACAAAATTCGGGAGGACAAACCTTGGGACAGTGTTTTTAGTCTTTCTTGGCATTTTCTGATGGAGGGAGTTAGTAGAACAGAAATGTTTTAGTGTTTTAAGTCTTTCTTGTCAAAGAACTGGGTGTGTGGACGTGAGGCGGAAATGGAGCTCTGCCTGGATGGAGCTGTGGGGGCCGTTCGCGTGTGCCCTTGTCCCAGGCAAGGCCACGTCAGGGCCTCGTCACGTGGCTGGTGTAAAGGGCCAGGGCCACTCCTGGACACGGGGACGCGGGGGAAGGGCATCCTGTGCCTTTCGTCTTTGCCTCCGGTGCTCTGGCCTGGCCAGTCGATCACCATCCATGCAAACATGACAGAAAGGACATGTGTTCCAGGGGGTCAGCAGGGGACAATGACAGAAGCGTCCCTGGAGCCAGGAGCAGGAGCTAAGAGCTCCTCTGTCCCTGTTCCTGGACGCAGGGGGCCTAGAGCTTTAACCAGCCAGCCCTTTGTCACTTGGCCAAGAGCTGCCTCTTGAACTCAGGTTGCCTGACTCCAAAGTCCAGGTTTGTTCATCTGAAAACTGTGGAAGACACAGTTCGGTCCCGGCGCACAGTGAGGGAGAGGGCTGGGCCTTCCGGAACACTCTCTGGACGTTTGGTGATGAATGGGAAGCCGCTCTGCGTCTCCTGTGATTTTAGAAAAGATGGGCGTGCGGCCATGTGGGCTGCTCACCCGTGTTGCGTTTCTGGCTGGCACACCCTCCAGGGCGGACGCCAGCGCTGTCTCTCCCCCGAGACTGATGGATGGGCGTTCCCCTCAACGGCCAGTGTCAGAGGAAGTTGTGGGGGCTCGAATTTCATCCACCAAAGCAGAAACTTTCAGTTATTTCAGGGGTCACTTCAAGGTGAATCTTACTTTAAGATGCAGTTATTTCAAGACCATTTCAAGGATTGTTCTGCCTCTTTTATGTTCACTAGAGATGATCTTAGTTGTGGCGATAGTTATTTTGAGTATCTAAGTAGTAAGTAAGCCTTCCACAAGACACTGGTCTACTTCCGGAAAAAATGGGGGTGAACAAAGCCTTTGTTAATCTTCTGCGGGGTTCTCCACGTGAGATAAACCTTCCCTTTCCAAACAGAGAGAGGAGCGTGCCTAATGCGGAGGCTTCTCGCCATGCGATTTGCTCGCACGCCGCCTCTGTCTGCATCACTTTCCCTTCTTAAAAATAAAGAGGAAAATCTCAGCAAAAAGCTATTTCCAGGACATTATTTTGGAGATTGGTTTCTTTCTCGAGAGGAGTAAAACCTCACTGTCACCTTTCACGGGATAATTTTCTTGGAGTATAAGCAGGAAACTAAAGTTAATGACTTATACTTTGTTTGGCTTCACATGAAAAAAAAAGCCTTGGCAATGGGAGCTGAGAGCGAATCTGTGCTGAGTTGCATCGTGAAGCGAGAAGGTGAGTTGCTGGTTATAACAGGCACACGGGCACATGCTCTTGCACGCCAGTGCACACGTGCGGGCATGGGCTCATGCATGTGTGTGTGTGCGTGTGTCTGTGTTTATATTTGGCAGCTGGAAGGTGTCTGACAGACCTGCTAGGGTGTCCTGGAGGGCAAACGAGGATTTAAAAAACTTGCTTTTGGACTTTGGGAGAAAAGTATCGTCCTCGGGTGGTGTGGCGCAGCAAACCGGAAGGAGTTTGCACCCGCACAGTCAGAGACGCTTGTGAGGTGCCTCTTCACACGTTCCACCCCAAAGTGACAGCACGTGGAATGAGGAGGACAGAGGGGAAGGGCTGAGAAAGCTGAGCAGCTAGGCCACAGCTGCGTGGCTCGGGCGTGGATGCGAGTCTGAGACTCCAGGGCGGGGGCCGGGGGTTGGGGGTCGGGGTGGGGACTGGTAGGTGCTCTCCGGCCAAGGGGACAGTGGCGGCCGCTTGACGCCATCCAGGGTCGGCGTCTCGGTGAAAGGGTTTGTCAAGGGTGAAGATCATTCAGTGAGGAAGTGTGACTGGCTTATTGTGCATGATGTGGAGATAACATAAAACTCCAGGGAGGGAAGATGGGAGGAATAAGGAGGCACGTGCTCACGTGTCCCGGAAAGCAACTCATCCCATCCCGCAGCCTCTGATTTCGCAGGGTGTCGGGTTACCTTCTGCGCCCTGGGGCCCGGCTCTGCGGACACCTGCTGCTCACCTCACGCCCCCTCCCGGAGGGGCTTCCACGGAAGCGCCGCGCCTGGCTCCGTGACACTGCGCCCTTCCCCCTGAAAGCTGAGCTGGGAAGGAAAGCTCCAGCAGCCCGGTAGAGGGGACGGCGCCATCTCTCCAGGGCCCCGTTCGCGGAGACGTCTCTGGGAGATCGGTGGCCACGTGCTCCCAGATGGAGCCGTGACCACGCTTAGGCGAAGCTAGTCTCCTACCAGCTACACACACGGTTTTCTCTGTGAAACCAGCACCGAGATAGAGCCCCGAGCCAGCCAGCCCCCGCCCCCGTGGCCCGCCTGCCACGCGAAGCGTTAAGGAGAGCAAGGCGGTGTCCCAGGGCCTCAGTGGGTCCCCAAACGCCCTCTTGCCTTCACTTGCTCCCCCAGGACAGGGACCAGCCGGCTCGTTGGTAACTTACACGGCTGCTGTTAAGTTAAATTAACTTTATCCGGTCCTCGCTCCTCTCTCCATTCCAAAGGCCATGGATAACTTAAACGTAGTGTGTGTGGGACCGGCCGGGAGGAAGGCGGCTTCACGATTCGTGAACACCTGGTCGCCCAGTTGCGAGCCTGCCTGCTCCCCTCATGTTGAGTTACGGCTCCACATAGAGCCGTCAGACTCGCCTGCGGACGCGGAGTCTCAGCGGAGACCCCCAATGTTCGCCCTCCTGTAGGACATTTCTCTCTCTCACGTCTATAAATCCAGCTTATGATTCCAGCTTTCTTCTGATGTTCTAAACTTACAGGGGTGTCCAACCTTTTGGCGTGTCCGGGCCACGCTGGAAGAAGAAGAGTTATCTTGGGTCACACCTTAAGTACATGGCAACATGTAATAAAAAAAAAATCTCATGTTTCAAGTAATTTTGCGATTTTGTGTTGGGCCACATTCCCAGCCATCCTTATTTAGCCGACTTTCCCCTTTCCTTGGATTCGATCAGGAACTGATAACGTAAAAATCCAGTGTGGTTAATGGGCTAAGTCGAGACACTCTGAGAGTTGGAATAGATTTCTGGTATCCACCCCGGGGCAAATGTCTCCTTTGGGTGCTGTGGTCTCTTCGAGGAAATGCTCCATCCAACTCACACCCAGAGGCACGGACACCCCCAGACCTGCCACCATGGGCGAGGCAGCTGCGGCGTCCACTGTGGGTGACACTGGGTTCCTTGTCTCTGTAGAGGTCTGGGACGTGCTGGCCGAGTCTCCGCCGCCTCGTCTGTATAACGAGGTGAATTGCACCTCACGTGGTAGTTCCTGTGAGGGTTACCTAACAGAACTCACGCACGGCACCTGCCGTGGTCCCTAGCGGGTAGCAGTTATTACGGTTTTTATTTTCACTGGGTCTGTAGGCTGCTGAACTCAGAAGACCAGCTCCTTCTTCTCTGCCTGGAATCTCGGCATCGGGAACTATTGGTGAGGACCCTGGGGGGCTTCGCTGGGAGGATCAAAAGTGCACGATCTGACTGTAGCCTGTAAGCCTCCAGCTGTCTCAGGCCGATCCCCTGGTCCCTGTGTCCACAGGGCCCGGCACACGCCAGCGGCCCTGCCTCCCCCTCAGAGAGGAGGAGCTCAAAGCAAGAGTTCGTTACATGGTGTGCCAAGTTCTGAGTATTTAAAGTTATAAAACGAAGCTAACCCGATGTCCAGTTCAATCTTCTGCCCGCTTAGCTTGATACGTAAACCTTCAAGACGGGTAGGAGTGCCAAGCGCAAGTTTCGGATGCTCCTCGAGTGCCTGGCGCGCCCTCTGTGGGAACACGGTGGTACAGGCAGACGCGGCGGGTTTGGGGCCAGACACAATGTTGCAAATCAGGGAGCCACACTTGTTACTGTTTCCAAGTGCCAGTGAAAGTTGCGTTTACACTGTATCACAGTCTCTTGAAGTATGGGATGGCATTGCATCTGTAAATGTACATGCCTCAGGTAAAAATACTTTGTTGCTAAAATGTGCTAACCGTCCCGTGAGCCTGTTGGGAAAATGGCGCCGATGGGTCGATTTGCTCAGCGCTGGGTTGCTGCAAACCTTCAACCTGTGGGAAACGCAGTGTCTACCGCACAGCACATTGTAGTGAGTGCGTTGTGGCATGGTGGCCTGTGTTCGCGTTAAGCAGCCCACTCCGAGCAGGAGCTGAGCTGCCACGTGGGCGCCGTGGCTCTTGGGTGGAGGGGTGCGTGGGGATTTGGGGAGAAGCACCGTGCTCTGGAGCGTCTGGCATGAGTACGGTTTCCTGTGGGGCAGTGTCCCTGGGGCCCCGGCGGGAAGTGCCGTGATAAGATGCTCTCTTCATCAATATTTACAATCCCTTGCTTTGCTATTTCTTTTCTGCTTGTTTATGAATTCTGTGCTTCTATTGAACTTATTCAAGCATCATGATGATAAGGTTGGATTGAGTCATTACCGCAAAATATAGCTACCTGGATATTTATGACTCTGTATTTGATAAATGTTTTTGTTTACCACTGTGTTCCCTAAGTGGAAAAAAAAAGAGAAAACCTTTAAGTTGATTTATTTATGATATCTTGTCAGTTGAATCAGCGTTTGAGTTAGGAAAACAGCGCTCTCTGAGCTGCCAAAGTAAACTTCACAGGTTGTTTTCCTGCGTATTTATTTCACTTAGATAAGTTGGAGAGATCACAGGAAGGCATTCAGCCTCAGTTTCTTTTATTCATTTATTCATTTGCTCATCAAATATTTATTTATTCAGTGTCTACCACTTTTCAGGCTCTGCTAGATGCTGGCAGCGGAGTGGTGGACGTGTGGTGATACTGTGTGGTCACAGATCATATGCACATGCACACACATGCACCACTTGCATGTAAGTTGCATGTAACGCCCAGGTACAGACACAAGTGCACTTTCACCCCGTGCCCTTAGATTCTCATGCTGACCTCTTACCCCGAGCCCTTGGGGAGCCTGTTGGGTGACCATGTGAAAAGCACCTCAAGGAAAGAACAGCCAGAGCCGTCCCTCGGGCAGCGTCTGCGTGGTTCAGCCTTTCTGTAGTGCCTGCCAATGATTATCCTCAAACTTTGGAGACGCCTATTGATAAGAGGAAAGTAGACCCAGAATTCAAGAATTCCGGGAGCTATTTCTACTTGAGAAGAGGTGGTGGGTGGCACCTCACTGGACTAACCTGTCCGTGCCGGCCCACATTGCTATCACCTGCCTTACGGCACAGGGACCCGAC
Organism: Trachops cirrhosus; assembly: GCA_028533065.1. NCBI lineage: Eukaryota > Metazoa > Chordata > Mammalia > Chiroptera > Phyllostomidae > Trachops > Trachops cirrhosus. The sequence goes on from CM052544.1 coordinate 451,780, forward strand.
CCATGACCCGCGTCCCCAGCAAGGACCCCGACTGCAGGAGGCTCCCCGGGGCTGGCCCAGGGATTTGGGTTTCACGAGGTCCCACTGCCATTCGCGCCACGAACCCAACATGATAGATTTGAGTGGGTGCGATTCTGCCGTTTCAGCTTCCTTACTGTCCACTGTTCTGTGTCATAGATAATCACATTATTGCAAGAACACAAACATTAATACAGAACACCCCAGAGTAGCCTACCGTCGTGAGCTTTGTGCATTGCACTGGTGCGGTATTTACGGCTGTATCCCGGAGGCTCTAGCTTGAAATCGGGTGGGATGTTTTAAAGGGGAGTCTAGCTCTGCGCAAGCAACCTCTTAAAAGAATTTTATTTCTCTGAGAGAAAGAATCAGGTGGAAGTAAACTCCACGAAGCAAGGTGAACAGACTGCTCGGGCGGCTGTGGGCACTTCCTGTGACCGGCCCCCAGAATGCTGCGGGGTGGGCAGAGGCAGCCCCCCGTGCCTGGGCCCCCTCCCGGTGCAGCTGGTGCCATGGGCTGGCCCGGGAGCAGCAGGAAGACTGTGCCCGTCCTCCGTGTGGAAGTACTGGGCTGGCCAAAGAGTTCACCTGTTTTTCTCCCTATAACAGCCCTAGTAGTGCTTAGTTGTGTTTAGCATCGTTTGAAACGGTTTATTAAGGTTGTATTGTGCCAACTGTCATATCAGTGTGTATTTGAAAAAAACTTATCAAAACTGGTGAATTTTTTTGTGTAGCCATTTTAACATGAAGATGGAAGACAATGTGCAACATTTCCGGCATATTGTGCTTTATTATTTCAAGAAAGGTAACAACGCAACTGAAACACCGAAAATGATTTGTGCCGTGTACGGAGAAGGTGCTGTGACTGATCGAACGTGACAAAAGTGGCTAAGTTTTAATGCTGGAGACTTCTCACCGGACGATGCTGAAGTTGATGACCATCGAATTCAGACATTGATTGAGAACAATCCATGTTCTACCGACACACTCACAATACCCAAACCCATAAAGTTACTGGTGAAACTGAGAAAGGCGTCCTTTATTTCATGGAGAAGCCACACGGACTTTCTGGCCGGCCCGTTGGTTTGCACCTCAGTTCGGAGGAGCGGCAGAACGACAGACAGCGGCGGCTTTCGAGGCGGTGAGATAAAGAGCCAGCGTGTGCGGCCCAGTCGTCTGGCAGCGGGGCTCTAGGCCGGGGGGGCCAGGTGCCCCCCGGTGACTTCGGCCGGACAGACAGACGCTCAAAGCCGCACCCCCCCGGGCGACGGGGGAGTTCAGGGGCTGGGCCTGTTGATGTGTTGAGAACAAAACGTGCTCTCCTACTGAATCTCATTTCTTCTGCGTTTATTTTTAATATTGTGCAGTTGGCTCTCTGTCTAGATACAAATGGACAGAGGTTTAGACATTTTTAAACGTCATAAACAAGTAGAACGTTTACCAGAGAGGCAGGGGAACGTGAGAGGGAACGGAGAAGAAGAGAAAGGGTTTCAACTTGCTACTGTGCGATGAACCCAGAAGTGTGCTCACGGTGACGGAAACATCTTCTCCCGAGTCCCCCACGAGGAAAGAGGTAAGGACTTCAACCCCGTTGTTTTGAGACCTCTTTTTCTAGTTTTCGTGTCAGTGGGCGTGAAGTGGTTGGGGCTACACTTGGTACAAAAAGCAGCTGGAGAGGAGTGCTCCGCATTCAATACCAGGTTTCGGTACACGGTCCGTGGATGTAGGGAGACTTTCCCTGCTGTGCCTACAAACAGCAATAACAACGATATTCCCCTGATCAAACGTTTTCCAGGGGCTCGCTAGCTTGGAACTTCTGGGCTCAGTTCTTTATAAGCTTATAGAAATCGTGTCAAAATTAGCACACAGATAAATCTGCTCCGTAAATTTTTTTAGACGGTTCTTGTTGCCTAACTGAGGGCACCACATTTTTGCGTATATCGCAGGGTTATAAAATACCTCTTGGCCTCAAGAGGCCCTTTTAGAAAATTGCAAGAAACTTGGTAGTGAAAGGAAAGAGGGACGTTTGCACCAATGATCTCGGAAGGGTGTGCACACTCACGTGGGAAAGGCTGCCACGTTAGTGTGGGTCAGACGAGTACGCCCACCAGCCCTGCCTTTTCACAGTGAGTTTAACCCCTTCACACCGATTGTCATCCCGGACACGTTCGCTCCTTTCTCCGCTCAGCCCACGGTGACCCCACTTTCTGCGTCCTTAGACTAAATCCCCGGAGTCGCCTGCGTATGGCCTGCTCCCACACGGATTTCGCAGCACCTCCCTTCGAGGCCCGGCCCCACCCGTGCTCCGTCCTCACAGGGCGCCCTGTGCCCGTCCTCGCTGCTCAGCTGCCTGGCCCTCCTCTGCCCCTTGAACTTGGGTAGCTCGCTCTTTCCCGGTTCAGAACGTCCCCCTCACCGTGTCCTCCCCCTGGTGCTTTGCTTGGATTCCAAATTTCCCCTGTTCAAGTCTTGTTCTGCCACTGTTTTAGCGAGATTTTTCTGGGCCCCCTCCTAGACGTGTGCCCCCCCGCCCGGTTAGGACAGTCCCGGGAACCTGGGAGGTGCTCTGTAAATCTTTGCTGAATACATAAATGCTTCATTACTATAGTTTACAAAACGTATGTTTGCTTTGTTTATTTACCTCCCTTCCATCGGATTGATAAAGTTCTCCGAACTTCCTTTTGCCCTCTAGGCTTCAAAAGTTTAGATGTTATTATATTTTATACAATTGCTTCTATAGTTTTGTTATTTTCATGTCAAGCACAACGCCTCAAATGTATAGCATAAGTGAAACC